>VUQK01022747.1:0-14587 GCA_015106715.1 Bujurquina vittata | reverse complement strand
GTTTGCAAAAAAGAAGGTTGGTTCAACTCCAAATAATAAGGAAAAAAAACATTTAAGGTTGAAACATGAAGTAAATGAATGCAAACATGTTCTATAACCACAATAGCATACCATTTTTCTTGAGATAAGTCCTGACAAAGGGATCGATCCTCACAAACTCAAGCTGGATGTCATCTCCATCGAAGGGGACCCAGCGGCCCTCGGACAACATCTCAATGACAATGCTGTACTCCTGCGTGGGAAGGAGTTACACTGATTGAGATACACTGGACTAAAAACAAAAGTCTTCAGAATGATAACCAACAATTACTAAGACTTACCACGAGGTCGGTGATGGTGTATGCTGTAGGGGCAGCGGATTCCCCCACTCGATGATGGGTAACGGCTCCTACTCTGAGGACGCCAGCCTCCTTAAATACCCAGCGAGACAGCGCCTCAGCCAGCTCCATGTTCCCTGTCTGCTCGTGCCTGAAAAATCCCACAAAGGCAAAGAGACAAACACTGATATCTGTGTTCTTTTCAAAAAATCCATCATAACCAAATCCAATATCAGTGAACAGTTATTAAAATCTTACGACTTACAGGTTACATCTGAAGACTACTTGAAGGGTACGAATTAGCATTAGGAATTAAAAAGCATTAAACTGCAAACTCTGTGAAACACAATTGTGAGCATCTCTAGACTTGCAGAACTCTGAAATAAAAGTGTAAATTTGTAACAGCAAAAAAAGATGCCAGGCTGTCTTTGAGTAAGGAGTACCTCTGTGAACCTGGTGTGGCCTTCTGCACAGCAGAGTTGAAGAAGGCATCACTGAAGAAGTCCAGGGAGCCGCTAAAAACCACTCTGGCATTGTTTCTAGCCTGGAGGCCGGCGATCAGCAGGGTGTTCTTGCCGACAGCATGGGGGTACTAGAGCATTTAAAATAAAAATCAAATCTGCTCACAACTTCTGTTCATTTGTAATACAACACCTATGGCTTCATCTAGACATAGACCATAGTCAGACTGTTGGTAGACTGAATGGATATTCTGTTTACTTTTATCTATCTGTAGCTTAGGTTTTCAAATTCATATGGCTTATGCTTCACCAAGACACATAAATTTGCAAAGCGAAGCAAATGATAAAGAAAATAAAACAGAATATCCATTCAGTCTACCAATAGTCACAAGAGGGTCTGTTATGCTCATTTCCAACTCCATATGTTTATTCTTGGATTCGATCAGGGCAGCTTTGCATTATCACAGTTCAAAATAATCCTTGTCTATCTCATACTGGGTTTGGTGCAACCTCACTGGTCATTCTGCCTAAAGGAAACAGTTTTTGCTCCCTTCTACCGCCCTTTAAGTCAGCTTTTTTCTAATTGGCTGCCCCTTGCAAACCAAAGATTTGAGCAGCAAATGGATGGGCCTTCTTTCTGCCCAGCCAGATTTCTCACAGTGAGATCACATGACTCAGGATTGGAGAGAAAAAAAAACAGCTTTTCCCTCATATGGGTTCCTTTACACATATGATTTTCATCATTTAAAACATTGACAATGTTTAATTTGAACAGCTACCACTGTGTGTGAAAAATAAATAAATAGAAGAGAAAATGGGGCATTACACAAAAGGTTCCTTTTAAGTTCACACTTATTTCTTAAGAAAGAATTACTAACCAAAGTTACTTATGCTCAGGATAGTTTTTTACTGAATACATCATAATTCATTATCCAACATTATCATTACCATTATCATCATCATTATCATTATCATCATTGTCAGCAGTGTTACCTGTGAGATGGGTCTGTCAGGGAAAAAGGAGTAGGAGGTGGAGGAGCCAGTAAGAATGTCCAGGACAAGAGGGTTGTCTGGGTCTGCCACCATGCTGGAAGAAGTGAGCCATGGCATGTAAGTTACATTTAATATAGTTTCCACTAAGTAATGCAGTTAACTTTTCACCATTAATGAAAAAAACTACTAAATAAAACAGGTTTCTGCTGCAGCTAAAGGGACTAATGAATAGTAAATATAAAAATAGTGAAAAATCATTGTGCTTACCCGACACCCTTAAATAAAACAGGTTTTTTGGTGGGTTTGCCGACAATAGTGGGAGCTTTCAGCAAGTTCTCTGGGTCAGCAACAATCAGGGTATGCTGGAGATACAAAAGGTCGCAGCTAAGCAACAACATAAGGAAACGTGAAGCAGTCACGGTCTAAAGGACAAACTGTTTACCTCTCCAGGATCAGACACATCATAGTTGTGATGATCAATGACGGCAGTCTTTTCCTCATCAAACTCAATGCCACACTCACTGCCCAGCTCCCTCAAAGGGTCACCTGTGTATCAAGGACAAAAAAAAAATACTTGAATGATCAAACTGCAAAAATTCAAGTAATATAAGAGTAAACCCCATTAGAAATCAACTGACCGATATCTGAACTTGCAGCAACCAGGACATTGCCTCCACCATCAATGAAGGATGTAATAGTCTCCACATTTATATTTCCACCAAAGTCTGCAGATAACAAAAAAGAAGTGCTTATAGATTACTTCAAGGAAAAAATCTCTGGCCATAATTTTTTTTTAATCTTAATGGTGCGAAACTCACCCTCAACTGATGGAGCGAAGATAATTAGATGGTCATACAGGAACTGTCCATATTTGATCAGAGACAGGGAGGGATCATCGGCGGTCTTGAAGGTGAGGTCAAATCCACGATCTGAAGAGGAAAGATGTATTATGATTAAGACTAGCACTGGGTGCACTTGAACATTATTACGCTAGCTAAGGCTTTGACAAAGTGGCATTCAACACTGTGGTTTCTGAGGAGTGGAACACCTTTACAACAACAGTCTACAGCACAGGTGTGCGTGCACTTTAACATAAGCATGTAACAGCCCCATTATTAAAAAAGTTGTCTTTTCAGAATCATGTAATCCTTTTATTTTACATGTAACCTTAAACAGTATGCCACAAGTCCCCCTAACTCTGTGAAGTCCCCTCATTAGGTGTGATCCTCCAAAAGACAAGATTTTCCCCACTACCGCACCTGCCAGCAAATCTTTTAGCAGAGAAGCCGGAAATGCATGCTGTATGTGCAGTGTACTTTAAATTATTTGCCCAGTTACATCGAACATACTTCTATCCATATAATTATAGCACACTGAATTGTAAAAGGCTCAAATTAAGTTTGGACACAGCGAACACGAAACATCTAAGCTAATGTTAGCATTCGTGCTATCGTGCATCAGGTTCTGGTCTACCAGCGGCTCTTTATTAGGGGCTGAAAACCTACGGATACCCGGTCCAAGTGAGACATATACGAGTGTACAGCAGAGTAAGTTAAGTGCAAAAAGAAAAGTGTTATTATACCGACCTGCCAGACTGCGGAAGAAGATTGAATGGGTGTCTTTAATGTTCAGGTTGTCCAGCAGTACCAACGTCTTACCGTCCGCCACAGCACAGTGCAGCACTGAGGCTAACGACAGCAATAAAAGGACGCTACTGTCCAAAAGCTTGAACCGCCTTGGTGATACCATTGCGGTTCGTTTGCTGGACGATGATAAAGAACTGGACCAGTTCGTATGCACGACTACCTTCAGCGCCGCCATTTTGCTGCAGAAGTAGACGTCAGCGTTAGCGGCAGTGGACTGAACTCTGACCCTGAGAAACAGCCAATCACAGAGAGGAACGCGTCGCCCTGACTGCCAGCCAACCAATGGGATGAAAGCTTTATTATAAGCCTGGCTGTGTACGTTTGTACTAAATGTTCATAATCAAAATCATCCTAGGACTTCATGGGTTGGGCGCGCTTGAAGATCTTAACATATTTTTGTCTTTTAGCTGATTTTAAAAAAATGCAATAAATATTATTGCTGTTTTTCCTTATTTATACATACCAGTCTATCTGTATAGAACAGTGTAAAAACAAGAGCACACCACAAGCTGTGGCAATTCTTTATTGAGCTCATGGTATATTCCAGTATAAGTAATATTAGAGTTTTTTTTGAGCATTCAGCAAATTAATGATACAAAATCACTGGTGACAGAAAAATGTCTTGTACCAGAACAAAGCAACTCTACTGTTTTGACCATAAAATGTTGGCTTGTTCGCCAGTTTGTCATCAGCACACACAATTCTAATCTTTTTAGAGGACACATAACAAATATACAAATATCATCCAAGCATAAGCTTTACAGTGTCTGTGATAAACTAATAAACACCTTCTTCCTCCTTTAAAAAAGCACAAGTAGTCCTTTCTTTAAATGTTTACTACCCCACATGTTCATGTAGTTTCCTTAATATAATATCCTCCGCATGAAAATACTTGAAGTACAGGAAAATATTTTTGACTATTTAAAGAAATTATATTCTTATTTCATCATACAAATGGGGAAAAAATAGCACAGAGAAGTCTTTTATTTAAGTTATAGAGGATAAGACAGATTTGAAATGTTTTATACAATGGACAAAGCACAGTCCTACACTGCAGTCTAAAAATAAACTACATAAAGTAGTATAACCACCTCTTAACATTTACCAAAAACTACTAGAGCTCATCTTGTTTGCTGGAAACAGGACATGATCATTGATTACATATCTGGAGGGAAAATGTTTTAGGAACAATGTCTGTTATGAATTCAGTTTATATTTAACAAAACCTCTGGGCTTCATAAACAGTTTATTTCTTTCTATTTGTCATACTATATAAATCTGATTTCCCTTACAAGCAAAATAACAAATCTGCCCTACTATGCCTGACTCTCACATTCCATGTCCTGATCCTTTTCCTCCTCGACACCTTTTTCCTGTGTTTTGAGCTCAGTGCTGGTTTCCACCAGTCTGTCTTCCACCTTCTCATCCTCAACTGCATGTTCTGATTCTTCTTGTTCTTGCATCTCTCTGATCATCCCTTCTTCTGCTTCTCCCTCTTCGCCCTGGGCACGGAAGATTAGCTCTCCTTCGTGGATGACCTGTTCGGGTGTGGGTTGCCATGTTGCAGCAGAATCCCCCTCGGAAGTGGTGGCTGCAGTGTACTGGTAGAAGTCAGAGTCTGCCTGAAACATGACCAGGGCTTGAGCTGTGTGGATGCGTACATGCTGAGCTAAGGAGCTGGCATCCAAGAATTTGTCCCCACATGAATCACAAGCGTACAAGATCTGGGTGTTGGGATCTGTCAAGAGAAAAAGAGTTGATGAACAAATTAAGAATTTACATGTCTATTTCTTAATCTGTGCCCTGTTCTGTGTAAGAAAAGGATCTGGTTCTGATGAAGGTAAACACTACAGTTTACACCATTGTAATAATACTTCCCTTTAAAACCATTTACATGGTTAACATAGTACTTCTGTACTTCAAAATCTGTCAAACACAATCCACTTGTTTTCCCAATTTTTGTTTCCAGTGTAAATAAATAGACTTCAGCTTTCAAGTGGCCATAAAACGGAATGCCTTTAATTACTCAGAAAAATTTGCTTTTTCAAGACAACTTGACAAATCCTATTTCCCGTTGCCAATTAATTTTTTTCACCCATTTGTGACGAGCCAGAGGTGGATTTAGAAGAGAAACCAGTGGCACTGCACATGGCAGCAACTTGTCAATCACATAGTAGCTACGGAGCTTTTTTGCCTGTTTTACTCTAAATGGAGCAATGTTTTTAATTAAAACTTAGGGATTGAGATGATAAGCTCATCAAACAAGTGTTTACTGAGGTCATAAATAAAGCGAGACATAGGCTAATTTTTAACCAGACTTCTTTTCTTTTCAGAGCGTTTACGTTGAACACATTAATCTCCGATACATACAACTTAGAAGTTTTATGTACTTTCCCACACGGTGTTCACCCAGTTATTCCACATTATTGTTTAATATCAAACTGTGCTTCTCTCCCAAACCATGTCTGATATGCTGTTGTCATTATGTACTCTATTCTTTGCATGTTTTTATAAAGCTATGAAGCAACTGTCCTACCTGCTTCTTGCACTTTTTCCACAGCCTTGGTGATTTCAGCTTTCAGAGCCTCAGTCTCATCTGCAGAGACTGAAGCAGCCACTGGAACTACTGTTAAGAGACACAAATACTTGTCACTGTCTTTTCCCCTTTACCGTCATCCTTTCATCATCTACAAAGCTCTCTGGAGGTGATTATGTTCTAGTTAGGGGTTTCCCTCTCCTCCCAAAAAACCAAATTTGCCTTGAAGGTGCAGTCTGACCTGTCAGCTGAGCCACAGCACTGGCCGCCAGGGCCTCCGTTGCCAGTGTGACGATGTCCTCCGTGGTAACAGTGACTATGTTGATTTCGCCATCAGAGGCGCACGTCCCTGCTCCCCCATCAGCCCCCTCGTCTGCGCTTCCCTCTGCCACCACCAGCCGCTTCATGCCGGCCTTGCCGTGGTGGACAGTCTTGACGTGAGAGCGCAGATTGTCCACGCGATTGAAACCTCGACCACATTTGTCGCACAGGAATGGTTTCTCTCCTGAGACAACAAAACAGATAAGCACTCGACCGAAGGTGAACACTTAGAGTTCACCTGGATGGATAAAGGTAGGACACAGACTTAAGTGCTCAACAGGTGAAAGTTTGTCTCCCTTTTTCCTAAAAAAGGCCAAAATCCTAATAACAAATTTGGTCCTTACCTGTGTGAATGATGATGTGCTTCGACAGGTCTCCCACATTGACAAACGCCTTGTTGCACATCTGACACTTGTGTGGGCGGACGTTGTCGTGATGGCGAATGTGATTGGCCAGTTGACTAGACTGCACAAACCTGCAAGAAAACAAATGAGATTAGATTAACTTTATTAATCCCTTTGGGAGGGTTCCGTCAGGGAAATTAAAGTTCCAGTAGCACTGTAATGTAAGATATATCGTCTCATCTGGTTTCTCGAAACATTTAGAAGTTCTGTGCATAAAAGCTAACAGGAAAAACAAATTCTTGATACATTTGAGCCTAAAAACAAACAATATTGTATAAAATCAGTTTTTGATCCCTAATATTCAGCAACGTTTTTGTAAATTTACTTGAGTTCAGTGCTCAAGTAAATCTAGGGTGATATGGACGCAGATAATCTGCTGTGATGACGCCTAAAGGGAGCAGCTGAAAGAAGAAGACTTGAGCTCAGTGCTATCACTATCATTTGAATGATCTGAAGGTCATTGCAAGTGAACTTTAAGATCAGTAACAATTACCTCATAGCTGATATCTCATAGTTAAGAGCTGTTAGATAATTTGCCTATAGGTCATACTCAAGGTGAAACCTCTAAACAATACTTAATATTCTCAAACATCCTTGTTTAATAATCAGTTTTTGTTCCTCAGCAACAAGTGAGCTGTAAAACACGAGCCTATCACTGTAGCACTGTGATATCTGCTCTTTCTTGTCATGCTGACCTTTTACCACAGCGATCACAGACGTAGGGCTTCTCTCCCGTGTGCTGGCGGACATGAGCAATGAGGGAGCTGGCCTGGGTGAAAGCCTTCCCACAGATAAGACAGACACACGGCTTCTCTCCTGCAATATATTAATAACTGTTTCACTCTCATGGGAAGTATATATTCACACAGGGATTCAGACTGAAAAATGAGAATACGTTCATATGCCCCAGAATCTGTCTGACTGTCCTGAGAGTACCTGTATGGATGCGTTCATGCCGCTGCAGAGCCCCAGGATCACTGAAAGCTCTCTGGCAGTGTGCGCAGACATACGGTTTCTCCCCGCTGTGAACCCGCAAGTGCCGCTTCAGATTTCCTAAATAGCAGGTACCAACACACAAAGATTAGACCAAATGGCTGAAAGGAAAAAAAAGTAGTAACACAATAACTAAAAGCAATTAAATATTTGTGCTCAAATTAAGCCATCATATGAACTATAAATATAACATTTTAAAGTCTTAAAAAATGTTAATAGGTGATTAAACAGTAGCTTCTTTGTCATGGTGCAACAGTGCTTCCAAGTGACTGTATTCTAATGTACATTTCCTTTACTGGGAACAAAGAATCTCATTGTTTATTGCGTCCAACCAGAAAATCCCACGTAACAGCCATTTAGACCAGTTAACTGCATCTCTTAATGGCTGCACAATAACGGGCTTTCTAACTTAAATCAGAATTATGTGACAGTAGAGCTGCAACTAATGATGTTTTTTTTAAATCATTAACTCATTTGAAAAATGCCCAAAACCCAAAAGTTACACAATTTACAAAAGGGCAAAATTGTTAAACCTCATGTTTGAGAAGCTGGAAGCCAACAAATTTTGATGTTGGAGAGTTCAATAATAAGCCACTGGAATTACAAACACTGTCAACTGTCTATACCAAGTGTGTCACCCTCAGAATGAAGCAGATAAATTGCATCCTACACATTAAAGGTACCGAGATAGCACATAAACATCATACATCTGCATCTATTTTGCTGAATTCTTTCTCCTATGTCAAACCATTTTTTAAACTGAATAGTCTCAACCTGCTACCTACTAGCTGAAAAAGTACAAAAAGAAATTAAAAAAAAAATTGCTGCTGTATGTTTTGATTAATCTGAGATGAACATTTCTCTGACAGGTAGAATTTGTTTTTATGAAGAAACTGGGAGCTTTTTATTCATTATTGCAATAAAAACAAATTTCTTACAAGTTACAATCTTTAGAGAGAAACAAAGCTAAAATATTATTATTTTACCTGAAGTGGTAAACTGCTTGCCACATTCCTTACACTTCAGAGGACCATCTGTGATGTGGATTTTTAAGTGAGCCTTTAGATTCCCAAGCTAGCGGGAAAACACAAAGCAACAAAAAATCTTCAGTAACTGATAATTAAGTATACATATATAAGCAGAGTGGCATTCAAGCTAGTAAGACTTTAGTTATGTGACTCTCATCTTCTGAGATAGGTTTGGGTAGCATTGAGGCTCTAGACTGAGTTGACAAGCAGAAGTCCACAGCTGTGATAGCTGCGGCACTCCCAGCAGACAGCAACAACAGAGATCAGGAGCACAAGTAAGTGCGACATTTCACTCGTGGTCAGGTTTCAAAAACGGTGGGTTTAATTCTTGTGAAGAACTGTTCCCATGGCTCATCCAGTCACATCACTGCCTGGAATCATAGCATAATGTTTATGAAAAGCCAAACTTTTCCAGACGTACCTGGTTGAAGCGTTTGTCACAGTGTGGACACTTGTTGCCCTTCTCTGTGTCATGAGTTTCCAGATGCCGCATTTTGGCGGTGGGGTCAGAGAACGCCTTCTCGCAGTAGTCGCAGTGGTATGGCTTCTCGCCACTGTGTACCAGCTGGTGGCGCTTCAGATTGCCTGAAGTGGTGAAAAGCTTCCCACAAACCTCACAGCTGTACCGTGCTTCGCCTGTGTGCCGTTTGTGGTGCAGGTTGAGCAGGCTGATCTGGCGGTAGCTCTTTCCACAAGCAGAGCAGCAGTACGGCTTCAGGGGGCTAAGAAGGCAGAAAATGGACAGAGTGCAAAGGGAAGCTGTCTGCAGTAATATGTGAAGTAAACTAAATGAATATGAATAGGAAAAGATATTCACCTGTGTGTTTTCTCATGGGCTTTACAAGCTGCGGGGTCAGAGAAAGCCTTGTTGCAGTCCCGGCAGCTGAATGGCTTCTCTCCCGTGTGAATACGCATGTGTCTCTTGAAATTGCCTGTATGGGTGAACTTCTTCCCACAATCCTAGAAAGAAGAAATATATCTTAAAGCTTTTTAATGCAAAGATCTGAATGCAAATGTTGGTCACATTTGCATTCACATGCAATGATTTGCATGAAAGCTCCCAGCAGTGACATTATAAACCAGAGCAGGAAAAGTAGGCATGGTGTGTCTGGAGCTGTCTCATACATCCCTCACCTCACATTTGTGTGTCACAGAGCTGTAAGGCTTCGATTCAGATCGGTTGCTCATGGATGCTGACTGAGAGAGCCTTCCGTCTCTCTCGCCGACTCCTTCCATCTGCTCGTCATCCTCCTCTCCAACTCCATCATCATCATCATCGTCATCATCATCATCATTATCATCAGCCTCCACATCGCCGTTCTCCCCAGAGTCTTCTTCATGCCCTTCAGCCACCCCTGATGGCTCTGCCATCTTATTACTAGATTTTGTCTGTGATGGGCCTTCATCCTCCGAGTCATTATCTATGAGGACAACAACAGAAAACCTTTGAAAATTACAAACTGTCTAAAGCTTTGACAGGAAATAGCAATGACAAGAAAAGAACTGAAAGTGTTTTCAAACATCTTCACTTTTCCTTTTCTCATTTGGGAAGCTTAAAGGAAACAAGTGTTGCTTAAGCTTCTACAGCACAGACCACTCACCAGGTGGGAAGTTTCGTCGAGGTGGTTTTCTGATTCTCCTCCCGCGGGAGCTCATGTAAGATGAACTGCCAGCAGATTTCAACGGTGATTCTGTGAAAAAAAACTATTTGTTACCCCATCACAATCAATTATGTCCTTACCATTGTAATAATTCTTAATTCTTGTAAATATTTTCTTACTGGGTGTGTAGTCGGCATCAGAGGGGCTGTCCTGGAAGCCGGGTGCATCTGAAGCACCACCTTCTTCCTCATTCTTTACAGACATCTTTTTCTGAGCCTGTAAGGAGGTTGTTTTAGGCGGTCGTCCACGGCCCGAGTGGGTCCTAGTGGGGTTTGGCTGAGAAACAGGCTGCTGCGTTTCGGCAGAAATCTCTTCCTCTAAAATGTCCTGACTTTGACTGGTCTCTTTGTCCTCTGTGGAAATGCTGGGAGGGCGCTCCTCTGCTTGTGATGCCACTTCAGACAGCTGATTATCAGTTTCTCCTTTCGGCTCTCCTTCACCTGTTTTTTCATCTGGGGTGTTAAAGACACAATGAAAAGTAGGTCATCCTCTCAGAAGAATATGGTAGCGATGTATGCTGGAGATCAGGCCCAAGATTTCATACTTTGGTTACAATGCAGAATCTACTGTAATTAAAAATCAATAATTATGATTTACTTTCAACAAAATAAATATCAATAAGAAGAGATACACAACCATATTATTAGCTCAATATAACAACAATCACATAAATATCTATGTCTGAATATTGGATTATTTTTTATAATGTGGAGTACCATCTGTAATGACTACTGCCAAACATGGAGAGAGTGTGGAAATACACCAGCCATGCAAACATATGGAGACCCTCATGTCATAGAAAGTGAGGTTAAACTTGCTCGTCAAATTTCATACAGGCAGCTGGTGATTCATTTTAACTGCATGACTTTGCAGAATCAAGGCATGCTTTGCTCCATGCAAAGATAATTAGCTGGGGACTGTCTACTGATTTCTAAAAAAAAAAAAAGAAAAAAAAAGAAGAAAGGCCGAAGGCCAGACTCACCAACAGCAAAATCCAGTGTTATGACAGATGGAGCTGGATTTGACATCGAATGGTACGCAGAACATGCATTCACAATTTCTTGCATCTGTAAAAAGTGAGCTACTGACAGCACATCTTCCACATTCTGCAGACTTAAACTCAGCTTTGCGGTGTACATAAAATCCAGGACCTGACCCAAGCCTGAAATGATATTCAGCAAAGCAAAAGATCCAGTCAGACAGCAGACATGTTGCATAGACTAGACTGCATAACCCACTAGGGACCCACCTGCTGCATTGCTAATGTCCAGATGCACCACATCCTTCTGGTCCAGAAAGAGGGTGCGGAAGTACACACTGCACGCAGCCAGAACAGCTTTGTGGGCCTTGAAGTCCACACCGTCCACAACAAAAGTGCAGTCACACAGCAGGCCTTGCTTGCGCTGCCGGTTAAGCTGCTCGAGAACTTTTCCACTGTGCCATGGGAACTCCATCGTCCTGAAGCACAAGCTCTGTGGATAAAACAGAGTCAGCTTGATGGGTAAATCTGTATTCACCACTAATATGACTTATATATTGCATTAAAAAAATCATTCTAATTTTATTATGACTTTAAATGAGTCTCTTCAGTATTTATTTCAGTGTGGGCAAAAATTTAAAATATTAGCCTGAAGCAAAACTCATACATTACACATTAATAAAATAAGAGTGTAAATTTTGCAATCAGCATATTGTCTGTTCAACTCAAATATCCTGAATTACTAATTCAGCTATATGTCACAGAGCACCATCAGACGAGCAAAACAAAGTAGCAGAAGTCCCATTATTTACAATCCTTATTTAAAAAAAAAAACATTAAAA
Source organism: Bujurquina vittata (assembly GCA_015106715.1). NCBI lineage: Eukaryota > Metazoa > Chordata > Actinopteri > Cichliformes > Cichlidae > Bujurquina > Bujurquina vittata. Next base: position 2,406 of record VUQK01022747.1, on the reverse strand, counting down.
ATGGGCACATCGGAGGAAAACGGGGTGACTTCATTTTGCAAATTTTCCCTTTTCCAATGCAACTGCACAGTCTTTCAGTAAAGTCTGCACCAACTGTGCCAAATGTGTTTTAAACTCTCTATATATGTTGCAGCAATAAGTCTAAGTACGTTGTTTCATCGTATTCTGGTTTCAGGTGTTTTACTCGAATGTGACATGTTGTCCAGACTCACAGAAAACTACCATGAACCAAACTGCACAAACACTTGGTGTATTTTTTTTTACGAGAAAAACATTTTAACGAGAAAAAGTTCAAAATTACTGCGAGCCTAAATCCGAATTTCGCTGCTGCATCATGTAAGGCCAACTAAACCACGAGTGGCGACATTAACTCAGGAATGAGCCTGATCTTTTATCCCGGGGGTGTGCAGTTGTTTTTTAAATTTCATTTAATTTTTTTGCAAGTTGAACATCAGCTTCCCCACGAGTTTTGACAGCTTGGTTTGACGGTGCAATACATCGATTGCAATTCCTCCATCCTTGCAGCTTTGTTATCAGGGATTAATTTAGCATGCCTACATGCGTACAGCAAAGGGGACAAGATGGCGGAGCGGCAACTCAGGCCTCTCCTACGCTCTTGTTGTTTTCACGGCTAGCTTGCTCTTTTCCTTTTTTTATAAGAAGCGCCATTTTAACAGAAACCACCTGAATTACCTCCTTGTTAGCTGTTCTCCACTTAAGCTTCAAACTGCTGTTCCGAGCGGGATTACGGAGTGTTTGACTCGGGGGAAAATAAACGAACCCAATCGAGTTTTTCGGTGATCGATCATACCCTGCTTACTCCATCCAGCGCCATCTTCCTCTCTCTGATCGATTGATACGGACCGGCCGGATGTTTCACAGGAGCATGCGCAGTGTGAACAGCTGTTGTACTGACGGCGGCCACGCGATGTCATGAAAGACCTGAGATACATAATGTGCAGACTTCCTTTAGCAGAGTTATTAATGCGATTGATTTTGATACTGTGAATGGTTAAAATATTTTATTAATGATAGGAATTCATTTTGGATCATGGTCCCCAATATGGTTTAAAAATTGGATGTAATACAATTTTTGGAATAATAGATATATATCTGTACATAGAGGAACGCTAGAGGGATATGGGCTGTTGCTCATTTCATGGATGAAAATAGAAATGCGTTAGAGAGAATTTTGTGAAAATTATCAAAAATGTTTTAATAGATTGATAAAAGCTATACGAAAGTCTTTAAAATCAATGGTAAAAGAGGACATGGCACATTTAAAGGTCTGCTGGGTTGTGGCACCCCTCCATTAATAGGGGCTGTGATTGTAAATGTACGAACAAGGTTTGAGATTGAGATTAAAATGTAACTGGAAAAAAAATGTTTTTTGTGAAGAAGAAAGAAGAAACTTTAGAACATCTTTTGCTGCACTGTGAAATAGTACGAATGTTTTGGGATAATTTACAGAGCTAAACATGGATCTTTGACCTCTGACTTTATGGTATTTTCTTCAAGAATAAGAATGTAAATTTTGTTTTTAATAATAATATATTTATTTGTAAAGGTTTTCATTCATAAAAGCAAGAAAGCCATAAAATTATCTTCTCTTTTTGATAGATTTAAGTGAATCTGATACAGTCCCAGGTTGCTGGGGCTGGGCTTCTCTGCTTAGGTTCCTGTCCCCACGACCCGGCCCAAGATAAGCAGAAGAGAATGGATGGATGATGCAGTCCCTTTTAGTTTTTATCAGTGATTTCTTTATTTTATATGCACGACCTTGCCTTGACAATATGAGGAGTGGCTGTTATTTTGACCTGAAATGTAACAGTGCCAATATTGTTGCACATATTGCCAATAAAGTTTTTTTTCTAAAGATCCTCTAGCATCCAGAGCTGGTTATTAAACCAATTTGTAATAAAATGCCTAGTTATTATATTCACCTACAGTATGTCAATCTTTTAAGTCTAACATAATAATCCTAGAGCTTCACATTTCACACTGAATCACTATTTTCTAAGATAATCTTTATATGTAGGCTGTATTACATAATTCATTTTATATATTCTGTGGTTAAATGTGAGATATAAGAGATCAGATTCTTAAATAACTAGAAAACTGTGAAGGATAAAAGAAGCATTAATTTCTAGGATACAAAAAAGTATAAATACTTATGCCTGTTACTAGTGAGGGTGGGCTGAAAAGGTCATAGGCTGACTAAGAAGGAGTTATCATACAGTCATTAAATTTTGCATGCCTTAAATTTAAACTTTAATGATGCCAACTGCATGTTTTCTTTCCAGATAAACCCACACTGGATACAGAATTGAGGACTGGATATGAGAAATGGACCCAGACCACCAAAAAACAAACCTAAAATCAGCAAAAAACTATTTAAGCATAAAA
>VUQK01022746.1:0-13674 GCA_015106715.1 Bujurquina vittata | reverse complement strand
TGTATTTTGTATATGTATTTTTATTTTTTTTTTGTTTTTTTTTTTTTTGGGGGGGAGTCAGTTTACACACTTCAGTCTCCTCTTCAGCTCATGAAATGAATGCTCTAAAGGATTTAAGTCTGGAGATTGAATAGCCCACTCTGAAACTTTCTACTTCTTGCCTCTAATGAACTCCTTTGTGCGTTTGGCACTTGGTCTTGGGTTATTGCTACATGATGAAGGATCTTCAATCAGTTTGGTTGCAACTTTGATTAAAAGGATGCAACCAACCTTTTAACTGACAGAAAAATGTTTCTGTAGACTTCTGAGTTCACTGAACTGCTGCCATCATGAGTGGCATCATCAATGAAGATTAATGAGGCCATCCTTGAAGAAGCCATGGAAGCCCAAGCTATGACATTACCTCCACTGTGTTTCACATAAGTTTGGGATGATGAGGAGATTTTTTTCTTTCTCCAAACCTTTGTATTTCCATCACCCTTGTAAAGCTTAATCTTTGTCTCATCAGGCCAAAAAACTGTATCCCAGAATTTCTGGGGCTTGACTCTGTACTTCATGGCAAATTCAAGCCTGGCCTTCCTACTCCTCTTGCTAATCACCCATAGACAGCTCTCTGGTTTTCATGTTGGTTACTCCTGTAACAATAAATGCACAGTCTGCACAAAACGCAAATCTGAAGCTGAGCGTAGACTTTCAGCACTATTATTGGTTGAACAATCAATGTAACAGGACACACCTGGGCAACAAAACACACGTCAGTCACATGTTCCAGTACTTTTGTTCACAAGAAAAATGGGTGACTTGAGATAAAATGGTTCTGAAGTGTGACTCTGATCCAGATGGAAATACCTGGAAATAAAAACTGAGATGTTGATCTTTTGTGACATATTTATATTTTAATTTCAAACCCAAATGTTTTCAATCTGCAGCAAAATAAAGGGAATAGCCTCATGTTCCAATATTTTTGGAGGGGAGTGTATGGATATAAAATCATAATTTTTGATCGGGATATGTTCTTTAGTCTTAAAGTGATGTTAAAAAAAACTAGTCCGTGTATTGATTACTTACTGTATTAATGTACTATTGTAACCCATTATTATCAGGTTTTTCTAAAATTTCCCAAAAATCCTCTAGTAATCCAAAATCCTGCAGCAACAGTACTAACAAATACAGGAAAGAGAGATCATACTATTTCTCCCATATTGGCTACTCGTCATTGGCTCCCTCTTAACTCCAGAATTAAATTTAAAATACTTTTCCTCACATATAAAGTCTTGAATGATCAAGCCCCGTCATACTGTATCTTCAAGACTTAAACATAGTTCCATATTATCCAAATTGAGCTCTTCACTAGCCCCAACCAGTCGCGGCAGATGACTGCCCCGCCCTGAGCCTGGTTCTGCCGAAGCTTTCTTCCTGTTAAAAGGGAGTTTTTCATTCCCACTGTCGCCAAATGCTTGCTCGTAGGGGGTGATTTTGACTGTTGGGTTTTCTCTGCAATTATTGTACGGTCTTTACCTTACAATATAAAGCACCTTGAGGTGACTGTTGTGATTTGGCGCTATACAAAAATTGAATTGAACTTTACTTTCAGACTGCAGGCTTACTTGTGGTTCCTAGAATTTCTAAAAATGGAATGGGAGGCTGAACCTTCAGATATCGGGCCTCTCTCCTGTGGAACCAGCTCCCAGGTTTGATTTGTTAGACAGACACCTTCTCTACTTTCAAGATTAGAATCACAACTGGATCAAGTTAAGCTGATACATCCTATTACTACCAGACTGCTGTAGGACTTACTGTGATACACACTGAACATCTCTTCCCCATGCACTTCTTTTCACTCCTCGCATATGACTACTGCATGCCATTAAACTTTGGCTTGCCTCTCCTTTTTCTTTTCCTTTCTTTTCTGATTTTCTCTTTCCTGTCACCTCCTAACAGGTCACAGTGGATGACTCTCCCACACTGAGCCTGGGTCTGCCTGATGTTCCTGTTCCTGTTAAAAGGCAGGTTTTCCTTCCCACTGTCACAAAGTGCCTGCTCATGGGGGGTTGCTTGATTGTTGGGGTTTTCTTTAAAATATTCTAAAGCTTTTACCTTACAGTATAAGTGCCTTGAGCCGACTGCTGTAATTTGGCACAATACAAATGAATATGAAATCTGAAATGAATTATAGATATAGTATATTATCCTATAACAACAGAAAATCATGCATATGGTTTTGGGGGGAAAAAATGGTAAAAATAGGAGAACATGGCAGAAAAAAATTTTTGAGGGAAAGAACCAAAACAAAGACAGGGCAAAGAAAACACAACACACAACAGCCTTCCCCGACCCTTCATCAGCAGGGCACCATGTGGTCCTTGGGGTAGCCAACAGAAAACAGCAGTATTGTTCTCCTCTGATGAATCTGGGTTTTGAAATCTGGAGCAATGGTCCAAAGGGGAACGGACAGAGACTGTCTGTCTGTGAGATAAAATGGAGCTTCAAATCAAAGGGCAGTTGCAGTTTAACATTGATTGGAAAGCATCAAAAATGTTTTCTCAAAAAACTAAAGCTGCCCACTCACTAACCTCAGCTTTCCATGGGACTTTTTTTCTGTTGCTGCTTCAATTTCTTTTCTCATATTTTGATGTTGTCCATCTTGCCGTGTTGTGTTTGTGTTCATTGTATGAGGTCCTCATTGTGCTGTAGGCATTACACATGACTTCTGCACGAAGAGGGCAGACAGAACACAAATATACAATTACCTCCAATATAACATAAGACCAAAATTGTAATATGTAAAATGAACAATTTACAACTTAGTCATACAGAAATAAATATATGTTATATATTAATATAAATACAACAACCTCAAATGCATATTTCAAACAAAAAAAAACTTGTGGTATGCTCACTTAGTGGTAATCAGTGACTCCTGCACAAACAACAGCAAAAAAAATAAGAAACAAAATTGCTAAACAACAATAGTTACACAGCCCTTTCCATGACTAGATTAAATTATAACACAATAGACAATGGTGCAATTAACATTACAAGGTGCTAGCTTAAGGTGGAAGCTTTAGAACTCTTAAATAATTGGCTTCATGACACAACAGTACATAAACTCAGTTATAAATCCTTATGAGGATGTGCGCATATTGATTTATTAAAACAAACCATTATCAAGATACCTGGAAATCAAAGTATTAAAAAACCTGAGTTTTTCAATATTTAAGCGAGGAAGCAATGTAAGCTTTCACATTCCTCAACACCTCTACACGTCCCATGCTGGAGTCTTCATAGAATATGATATTAACTTAAGACAAGAAAACAGAGGAAGATGGTGCAGTCCAAATATTGTAAGTGACAACAATATTATGAGCATGTCATATAACATGAAATATATGACAGTATGGAAAGATGTTAGGATGTTATTCCACTGTTGGATCTAATCCACCACTGTATACGTATATTATTTCCTCCTTCACATGTTCTCTGTGTGGTTACAATACAAAAAGAAATGTGGAGTCAGGAGATGACTCACTCCATTATCCGATTGTTTTATATATACAATACTCGGTGCACTCACCTCAAAATATAATTTTATATATTTTGTCTTGTCACTGATGTCTAGAACTACTGATTCACCACTGCATTACACTGCATGTAAATTATAAAGTTCACATTTACAGTTTTAGGATGGTAGATGCTCTGACTTAGACTGGATCATTAACATGATCATGAATATATATTTTTTTATTGCAACTTTCATAAAGAAGCAAAGCTGGAGTAATTTTGAAAGAATACAAATACTCTTTTTTTTTTTCTTATCTAGAACATTGTGATGGGAAATAGCATGTATAAATGTTTTCTAGGAAAATACCTTTAGCTCATTCATCAAGGGCCGTGAATAAGTACACTCTATCCTTTATTGTGCAACAAAAAAAAAATAGTAGTGTATTTATCTGGCATAATTGCATACTTACACACAAAGAAGTTCGAAAAATTATATGAATGTATTAAAATTATAAATTATGCAAAGCAGACTTTAAAAAATTCTGAAACTGTGTGAGTCATTAAGTTTGAGATCTAGTGAATAAAAGAAAAAAATGCAATTCACTGAAAGTGCTACTGTTTGAATGCCTAATGTGAGTTTCTTTAAAGTGTATGATTAAAAAATATAATATAGCAATATTTTGTGTGTAAATGCATGACCTTGGTAGGGAAGTGCTGCATAATATACATCATTCTGTAGTGCACTGGCTGTTTACCTGCATATTATTTTTCTGTTCTTTATACTAGGCAGAGTGGTCATGATTGATGCAGTAAGAATCATATTTATATATATATATATATGGACAAATGCATATATGTTGTGCAACAGTATATTCAATTTGAAATGAAATGTTGAATGCAACATTAATGTGCCAGTTCTCATCTTTAATTTATTTTTACATCAGTACTGAAAGAACTTTTCAATTCAATTTTATTCACATAGCGCTAAATTATAAAAACTTTAAAAAAAAAAAACAGTTGCCTCAATGCAGTTTATATTGTAAGGGAAAGACACTACAATAATACAGAGAAACCCCAACAATCAAATGACCCCCTATGAGTAAGAACTTGTTAACAGTGGGAAGGAAAATCTCCCTTTTAACAGGAAGAAACCTCCATCACAGCCAGGCTCAGGAAGGAGCAGCCATCTGCCGTGAACGGTTGGTGGTGAGGGGAGGGAGACAGGACAAAAGACATGATGTGGAAGAGAGCCAGAGATTAATAATAATGATTAAATGCAGAGTGGTGTATAAACAGAGAAAGAGTGAAAAGAGGTGAGTGAAAAAAATCATCAGTGCAGCATCTTTAATCACAGGTGTATGACAAAAATAACAGTTGCTTACATTCTTAAACAGGTATATGCAGAAATACAAGAAAAACAAGTCTTGTGGATTGATGAAAAATCAAGCATAAATTGCTTGGAAGTGCTCCATCTGCCAGTAAAACTGGCACACTCATAAGTGGTGTCACTATCTACGGATACCACAGGATTAAAACAGAGACATACAGGAGCATTTAGCAAAGTGCTTCCAAACTTACTGGATGGTATTTCATCATTCAGCAGCACACTGACCCAAACTGCAACCACTATTGATTGTTGGAATCTGTCACTTCAGCCTCAGAGTCAGTCCAACATGCATGCCAGCAGTCTAAACCCAAAACAAAAGCAGAGAGATCCCACAATGAAAAGGGCCTAAAGGTCTACAAGAACATCAACAGGGAAGATGTGAAGACATAGTCATGCCGGTTGGTTGAAGACTTCTCAGCATTGGTGTGCTTCATTCTCGATGCATCAAATTACCATTTCAGTTAATTAGAAAAAGAAAAAAAAAATGAATCAAAGGCCCAAGGCTTTTTAAAGATCCAAGGTCTGTCCTTATATTTTTTTCCTTCCAGGTAAACCTTCTAGGGCTTAAGCAGTATTTTAAATCCGGTATATGGTGAATTACAGTGCCTAACACCAGTCTCAACATCAACAATGAAGAGGCAAATTCTGGATGGTGGTTTACCACTCATTGTTGCTGAGAAAAAGTCAGATCTGAGACTAGGAAATGGGAAAAACAACCCAAAGATGAGCAAATGAAAACAGACAATGAACAGAATATTGTAAAATAAATAAATAAATAAATAAAATTCATTTAATGTGATGACATTTGTGGAAAAATGGTCTAAATGTTTACATTCTGGACTAATGTACCATAAATACATGTCTGCATATCATAAATCATTTAGCAGATAACAAAAATTTTGCTTTGTAACACCAAATGTGTGCATGCATGCGTGTGTGTGTGACAAAAAAAAAATAATTCCTGCAAACAATGGGAGTGTTTGATGGTTTAAAAAGTCACTTTAAAAGTTATGGCAGCAGTTTCGAGCTGCGACAGCAGACAGATGAGGGGATTAAATAATTAAAATGAGGCACTTGCTTATGCTGTCTCAACTGAATTAAGGCTTCTTCACTCAGGTAAAATAATTATTTATATGTTAAACTCAAAGTGCAAGTTTATGGCTTATGCCACTTCACAGGCAATGTTTAAAAACAACCCTCACCTGAACACCAGCTAGGATCTCTCAGTAAATAAGTCAGGTTTTCCCAAAAAATATAAAACGTGTTGGGCAGTGTTGTAAAGAAGTATTTTACACCCTTAACATTCACTTCTTTGTATTTTTTACCTTCAGTAATTTCGAGGCGTATGAGCATAAGGTAGGACTCATAGACATTGAGACTGGGCAGTAAAACAGACACTCTAATGTAATTGCAGCACTGCTGTGATGCCAGCAGGTACCAAAAACGGTAGTAATTGACACCCTGGGATCAGAATGCATTGAAATAACCAAAATAGTTTTGATTGCAAGCCATTTCTTTCTTTAAATGTCACTTTTTAACTTTGCACAAGTAAGAACGCAGATAGTCATTTTTCTTCACATAAATCAATGAACCTGAATGCATCAGAGGATTTTGTGTCTCTGTACATTTAGGCTGGTGTAAGCTGTGTGTGTGCGTGTGTGTGTGTGCATGCGTGTGTGCGTGTGTGTGTGTGTGTGTGTGTGCGTGCGTGCGTACGTGTGTGTGTGTGTGCGTGTCCTTAGACAAAACAAGTAGCTGTCTGGTTTTGTCTACAGTAAAAACTCACAAATCTTCTCATGTGAGGTGTAATCAATGTGTGCTTTTTTAGTTATTGGAAGGAACATTAAACCATAGGTGAATTTAGCTTGCTGGTGAAAAGTGTCAGTGAAGTCTTCAGCGCCACTCTGATAGTCATAGGCAGGCAGATGGACAGGTTGGCAGAGCGATAGACAGGCAGACGGTTGCGCAATGATGCTGACAGAGAAAGAAGACAGACAGGTGGGCAGAACAGGTAAAGGAAATGGTCAGCAAAGCAGACAAGCAAAGCAGACAGAAGAACATGGATGAATATTCAACCAGACAGGGGGTCAGACAGATATTCAGACAGGGACAAAAGACAGGGCAGACTTAAAGGTGTACTGTACCAACTAGGCAGGTGGAGAGGCATGTGAAAACAGATGTGTTTGCAAGCAGAATGACAGAAAAATGTCTGGCAGGTACATATAAAAAGAGAAAAAACGGATGTTTTGGGAGATAACAAAATCCAAAGTGGAACGATAGAGCAAAGGTCAAAAGACACAGTATTGAGAGCAATTTTCCATTTTCTCATGTTTTAGGTTACATTTTGGTCTGAGGTTCAATAACTTTATGATATAATAATAATAATAATAATAAAATAGTGTTAAAAATGAAGTCATACCTAATATGACTATTTCAGTGTAACATACCTGGTAGCTTACAAGGTTCTTTTTTTTTTTAGTAGGCAGCTTTGTCTAGAAACTGTAATGGTTTATTTTTTTCCCTGATGGTGGTAAAGACGGAGACGTGTATGTGATAAAGCATGATCATGAGCAAAGCTACTGTTCCATTTTGAAATGCCACCCTGTTGATGTTGCTTTACTGAAGGCAATTTCCTCCTATAACAATGACCTAAAGTACAGCTCCAGACTACTCAAGAATTATTTAGAGAAGAATATGACATCTGGTTTTCTGTCTATAATGGCACAGTCACCAGACCTCAGTGCGTTTAAGTTATTGTGGGAACAGTTTGACTAAATAGTTTTTAAGTGGCCATCAAAGCAATCCAGCCTATGGGAGGGGCTTCAGAAAGAATGTCCCTACATTATGTCAGTAAACTGGCAGGAATAACATATACGCCGCTGTGAAAAACTATTTACCCACTTCTTGATTTATCACATTTGCATGTTTCAAATCATCAAACCAATTTTAACAAATTTGTCCCGCTGAACCAAGAAATCACGTAAATAGAACCTGTTTGACAAAGTGAAGTAGGTTAATATATTTCAAAACACATCATGCTATAATCTAAATAAACTCAAGAACAGATGAGAAACAAAGCCATTGACATGTATCAGCCTGAGAAGTGTTACAAATCCAAAGTCTAAGGCTTTGGGAGTCCAGTGAACCACAGCGAGAGCCATTATCCACAAATGGAGAAAACGTTGAACACTGGTGAACCTTCCCAGGAGTGGCCAGACTACCAAAATGACTCCAAGAGCTCACTGATGACTTATCCAGGAGGTCACAAAAGAAGCCAGAGCAACACCTAAAAAACTTTCCTGATTAAACAATAAGAAAGAGACTGGGCAAAATAGCATTCATGGGAGAGCTGTAAGTTGAAAACCACTGCTGACCAAAAAAACCCCACAAAGGCTGGTCTCACATTTGGCAAAAAAACATCTTGATGATGCCCAAGTCAAACATGGCGGTGGTGGTGTGATGGAATTACCAGCTGCTATTTAAGTTGGAGGAATTCCTGCAGCCGATGCCTGATTGTTGAACTAGCCACATCAGTGAAAGCCTGGCTCCTCGTGCTCAGCAGTTTAGCATTTGTGTTTGCCCCTCATGTTTTGTGCTCACACATCTTTCTTCTGTGAAGAAACTCTGATGTGAAAATTTGGAGAGAATCCCGTGGAGAAAAAAAAAACAGGACTCACCTGTTTTACCTGGCCTCACCTCACCTGTCTGTGACTAAATTTCCTAATATCTCTGCAACTTTTTTGATTAATAAAAATATGGGTTTTCAATGGAAATTACTAAATATTATTACTAAATAATACTGCAACATTGTCCTCTACTGAGTTCCGTGAAGGTATGGGCCTCTAGAACCTAAAAAGTGTGGTGTTTGCATGCAGCCAAATCAACCTTATGACTAGTGGATGGCTCAGAAGGTTTTTGATGTGTGGTAATGGTTTAATATCCTCCAAACAGAATGCCCAATCTAAAAATGAGGAGTTTCCTCCAGTAAGCCTCGTCACGACACCAGGCTACAATATGAAAGTGCTAAAAATATATTTTAAAAGTGGGAATTTCCTCCACTGAGCCAAATTCAAATGGCATATGGAGGTAATCTTCAACTTTTGTGATTGAACTATTTTTTCATCAAGACCTGGTATAAAAACAAACACTCTGAAGCCCTTTTGAAAAGAGCTATGAAGCATATGTTGGCCTGGTATCCCACTTCAACACACAGAGCGAGACAGTCTTTATTCTTACCTTGAATCTGACTGTTGATGTAATTTTCTTTCTGTTTTCCCTCCATCTGCTTTTTTTCCCCATCTTTTTTCAATAGCCTTGATTCTTTAAAGAGGCAGCAGTTGAAGCAGCATCTTATATCACCTCACATTCTATTTTCATTTACCTGTTCTCCTCCTCTCTCTCTCTCCTTTACTGTACTCTTCTTCCCCACTTACCATTCTCCTCTCTTCACTTTTCATCTCTTATCCACGATATGCTCCCCCACACCCCCACCATAACCTCTGCTTCTCTCTCCTCCTGCCTCCCATTAGTCACCACCTCCTGCGCCTCTCCTGTCAAAATTTCTCTTCCCTGACTCTCTCACTTTTTCAGTCCTTTCCTGTAAGGTCAGTCCATATTGGATCGATCAGGGTCATCTATCTTCCACTACCTGAGTGGGCGTGACTCCTATTTCAAGAGTGATCATTAGCCAATCATTAATCTAGATCAGACCATTACTAATCGTTAATCTGGATCGTATTTAAACTTGCGCTACTGATTGGGTCCCTGGTGACCTCTGACATGTGAGTTACCAAAGAAACAAGAAGCACATCACTTAATCTTTTCCCCTTCAGCATTTGCTAATGTATTATTGGATGTCCTCAGACATAAAACGGATTGCTGTCTGGTTTTGTCTACAGTAAAATCTGAAAAATGTTCCCATGTGACGTAAGGATCGTGCCTTTCTTTTGCAGAATCAATTTTTTGACATGTTTGGATTATGAAAACGTGACACATTATGCGAGCAGTGTCGAGCTTTGAGAAATAGTCAGTACTGACTATTGCTCTGATTATTTCCGCTTTTCTTTGGCACTGACACTGTAAAAGAGGTGGGGGGGACTGGGGGCTAAAGTAAACATGGGGTTAAATCTCCCTAGAATGTGCGCAGAAAGACCACGCTCTTGTGCCAGTGGTCTCACCAGCACAGAGGCTGACTCCATCCAAGCAGCGCGTGCGCTCTGGAAAGCTTCTACTTGGGTGTTTTTAAGAAGGGGGAAACATTTTTTTAAAATCGTGAGTACCGGGAAGAAGCGACGCTGCCTTGGCCCATGCCTTGTGGATGATAATGGGATGATTTTCCTTTGAGGCCATTAAGCTATCAGACTTTTCCAGAGGTGGATTTCACTGCTTTGGAATGTGTTTGATGCGCATTAACCTTTTTCGACCTAGGCAGGGCTTGCCTACACACTCTGCTGAGTATTTTTCTGTCCATGGAATATGTGGAAATGTTGCCATTTGATTCCACGACCTGTTTTGTAATCCGAGGCTTGAATGATGAAAATCTTTTGAGATGAAAAACAGCACTTTTGGGGATCATTTTTTGCTTGTGCGCGGCTCGTGCCTAATCTCGCGCCTCAGCAGCCTGTTGTCTGTGTCCGAAGGAAAACGCACAACTTTACCACGAGCTGGAACCGGTCCTGTAGCGGGGGCTACAGCTGGTCTGAGCGGCACATCAGGGCCACAGGCAGGGGGCCAAGAGGCAGACCAACGGAGCGGCCCCGGTGTTCAGCCGCTGTGTGGTTGGACCGGGCATCCGGTGCAGCTGTGGAGCGGGGATGATGAAGTCGGTGATGATGGTGATGATGAATGGTCCAGCAGCTCGACCAGGCACCAGGGTCTTGCCACTAATCTGTTTACTACTGTGCGCTCTCATCTTTCTCCCGATATGCGCTCACTCGCACCCGCAACCGTGCCAAGTGCTGAAACGAATCGGCCACACGGTTCGGATAGGGGCTCTGCACGTTCAGCCTCGCTTGCTCTCCGCTAGTGCTGTCAGCGGTTCTGAGGACTGGGGCAACGAGAGGGAGTTGACTGAAGAGCAGCAGTTGGAGTTGGAAAGACGGATTAAAACAAGTGCCAGTGCGCCTGGATATGGAAGCCTTAGGACTAGAGCGCCCGTTAATAGTCAGCGGGGCGCAAGCAGGAGTAAAAGCCAGGCACGTCAACGGGAGGAGAACACCTCAAGGGAAAATCGCGTGTTTGCACCCAGAGACTCGGTTCTGCTCGCGGTCGAGGCTCTGAACCGGGCTGGTTTGCTACCCTACAATTTATCCTTGGAAATTGTCATGGCAGTTGGATCCACACTCGGGGAGCTGCCCGCGTTCTCCTTTTCCTCTACGGGCAACCCCGAGAACGAGGACCCGCTGTCCTTCGTGGAGAGCGTGTGTCACACTGTGGTCGTGCAGGGGGTTTCTGCCATGATCGCCTTTCCACGGAACCGGGACGAGTTCGTCAAGTTGGAATTCGTCTCACTTGCGCTTCAGGTACCTGTAGTCAGCGTTGTGCAGAGGGAGTTCTCGCGCCGCAGTAAGGTAAAAAGTTATTTCCCAGCTACATCTGAACTGTAAACTGTTGATTTCTTCACTTCGGCATACAACTGCAGTGGGCTGTGTCTGCACTGGCGCAACATGTTATGGTAAAAGAGCGCAGGGATTGATTACCATTGGCAATGTTTCACCGCCGTCTGACAACCTCTGTAAAGTCAAACGGTTCATTTTACACTGAATACATAAATACACTAAATGTATAATTTAAATACATGTCGATAAGACTTTAATAGCCTATAATGCACTGCGACCCACCAGTGGCCGACATTTATGACAGAGACTGGAGGTAGAAACGCCTCCTTCAGTGGCTGATCTTTTATGTCCTTTCAGATGGAGGACAGATCTTCCTCTTCTTGTACAGCGTTTATCCAGTCAGCAAAAATTAAATGGCTCAAATTAGGCTTGAGGAGTACACAACACAAGCTGGCTTTCTTAACTTTGAAACTCAGAAAAAAGCCCAACCTACATTAAACTGAATCAAAGACAAAGGGGCATGGGGAAAACACAGCAGTGCTCTGTCCATGGTGCTGAAAGCTTCTGAATCCAAAGGGTTTTTGAGCAGAAAACAAGGAGTGCTTCTCTTTTGCTGAATAAAATGTCTAATTTTTTTTTTGATTGACAGTGTGCAGTCAACAATAATGTGCACCCAACAGCACATACCCTGAGGCATAGATGCATAAACAAATGCTTTGTTGAAATTCAGAATCCCATGTCTACATAAGTAGACATTCAGCAGTGTGGTGAGGACAGTATAATGCAGTCAAAGCACTTGCTCATACTCAGTCTGGTACTATATTTCGACATCTCATTTGCTGGAAAACAGAAATGAAGGCAGACGTGCACACGCTGTTGTGGTGACATGTACATTTATGACCTAACACCTTTCCTTTTAACAAAGAAGTAAAGGATTGCTCATTTATCCAACTATCTACTAATAATTAGCAGACCCCTATCTAATAATGAGATGAGTGTCAGAAAACTGTAGCATACAAGAAAAACTCATTCATGCAGAACAATTTTAAACTGAATAACACTTCTTTCATTTAGCCAGTTCTAGAGGTGAATCCACATAATGAACCATAGTGATATTTTTAAGGGCATTCCAGTGGTTTTACAATAATGCTAAAATGTCCCTTCACTTATTTACATCACTGGCAATACTAGTAGTGTCTTGTCTATACCATGTAGACCACCTACAGTACTTGCCAGGAAATATTATATCACTATATGTAATAAAGTTTGCAGTGGTGTTATAATTTTTTAAATTGCCAATATGTATTCACCCCAATGAATTGTTTAAGTAACGGTATAATCCTTCAGTGCAAGTAAACACTGCTTTTGGCACAAGCATGGATTATTTTGAACTGTATCTGTTTAATTAGTCTTCCTCACCTACAGTATATAATTTAAATGGGTTCATTTTTTAAAAAAAAAATAGTGTTGCACGAGTGTTGAAAATTTGGATACTGGTTGTTTATAGACATCATATAAGCACAATCTAGACTTTTGTCAGTAATTCTAAAGTTGTTATGAAAATTAAGTTCATAGGAGATGGGAGGTGAAAAAAATGAACTCTTGCACAATACACCACCGTGAAGCTTGCTGATGGTGTTTGCAGATAAAGTGAAGTCGATGGGGGAACTAGTTAGGAATGTAAACACTACCTTGATTATTGTGAAGGGGCCTCAAAAATATTTCTGTGGAGACAACACCTGATGCGAGCGTGCACTCATATGGGTCTGTGTTGTTGGGTAGAAATCTTTCTCACAAGAAAGAAATGGAGACGCGCACATTCAGAAAATGATTTAGTGTAATACACTCTAAACCTCTTTGATTGGGGGGTGCTAAGAGAGTAGACAAAGCATATCAATATGTGAAAGCTAACTGTGTGTGTGTGTGTATTTGATTTTCTACAGACAAATGTCCAGGGGAGGGGCAAAGACTGTTTTTTTTTTCTTCCTCTTTTTTTCCCCACACACACACATATCCAGCCCCATTAGTTGGACTGAAAGGTTCTGGGACACTTGCCACCTACTAGGGTATAGTATAGTAGCACACGTGTGTGTGTACGTGGGTGGGTGTGTGTGTGTGTGTGTGTGTGTGTGTGTGTGTGTGGTGTGGATGTGGGTGGCTGTGGCAGACAGTTTGTGTCTGTTTGTGTGTGTGTGTGTGTGTGTGCGTGCGTGCGTGCGTGCGTGCGTG
>VUQK01022741.1:6290-19428 GCA_015106715.1 Bujurquina vittata | reverse complement strand
GACTTTTTCAAGTTGTCCACAAAAACAAGAAACAAAGGAGCACTTTTTGCCATCAGAAGGTTTACCAGAATGCTTTCTTTTGCACATTTGTGGACTGTGTCCACACAGACACACAAACACACACACACATACACAATTGTAGCATGTGTTGACACTTGTGTAAATCCACTGTTTGGATCACTGTCTGCAGACGCAGATGCAGAAGCCACAAGTTGCCTTTATTCATAAATCATAATCCTACATTATTTAGAAATGCAAAGCCTCACATTTCAAACAGTGTAAACCATTTAAAGACACCAGTTGTAAAGCCGCAGCACTTCCTTTCTTTGTAAGAAGAGTGCACAGACAGCTAAATGCTTTTATTACCTTTTCTGTTATCTGTACAGGCTATACATGTCGTAAGCTATTTTCAGCAATTTATCAAAATGCTCTCAAACCTTTCTTCTCAGTCTAGTTTTTACTGTTGTCAGCAGTAATTTTAGCAGGTTTTTCATTTCTGTTTTCTGTTGTTAAAATAAAAAGAGAAGGATCGGTACCGCGTGCATATCTTGACAGTTAGCAGGTGTCATCCTGGCAAATGAGATGGATTCACATTGTTCTAGTTTATAATATCATCCATCCATCCATCCATCCATCCATCCATCCATCCATCCATCCATCCATCCATCCATCCATCCATCCAACCATCCATCCTCTTCTGTTTATGTTTGTAAGATGTCTGAAGCTACACTTGCAAAGTTCAGACCCACATTTTGTACTGAAGACCTGAATTATTCACTCTTTTTTTTTTCTACCCCCTTTGACTAAGTTAAAGTTCAGAGTTTCCTTGGTGCAAGCTTGAAATATAACTTCCTTTTTAGTGCATGCACCCCCGCCCCCCTCCTTCAGCCCACAGTTCTTTGTGGCACTGTTCCATACGAGCAGGCCTGGTGGAAGAAATTGAATTAGGCCCGTCTGTAATTGCAAGTGTTTCGCCACATAAATCAAGGAAATAAATATTGGCTTTGCTGGATCCTCCAGGGGACGCCACTCTATTTCCTTACCCAGCCCACACCCCCATGCACTCCATCCCCCCCGACCCCCCCTCTGCATGACTGCCTACCTTTGCAGGACCTCTCAGAAGTAATCAAGTTGAGAGCTGTTTCTGCTCTGGCCAGCATTTTTTATGAGGCTGCCCTGCCATTTGTTTATTGTGCAGCACTTCATGAGGATGCAGATTGGCTGCTCTGCTGGAGCCTGAACCTTTATATCTAATAGTCACTCTAGTGGATCTTACGCCTTTGTCAGCTCTGTGTGCGTGTGTGTGTGTGTGTGTGAGTGTGTGTGTGTGTGAGTGTGCGTGTGAGCCCAAATATTGGCTGTATTAGGCTGTTCTGCAAGCACTCATGAATACTGATGGTAAATACTAAATATACACACTTGCAGTTTTCAGGGACCACATTTGCCTCACAAATAGTGCATTTAGATACACAGTGACAAATGTTTGTGTCCAAGTGTAGCACAAATTCCAAGTAAATGTGCAAAGAAAAGTCTGCAAATGAAAATGAGAATGAATGCATGTTTTGAATATTTGCATATGTGCCGATATGTTGTATATGAGTATGATTTCTTTTTTGTTGTTCCTTCCTCGACTCATTCAGGTTCAAATGTTTCTCTATGATTTTGTAAACCTCTGATGTTGTTACTCGACACCTCTGACAGTGAGATGTTGGATCTCTCGTCTGCTAACATTTTCACTGCACTGAAGCACAGATTTATCTTTCTTCTCCGCAGGCATCATATCGACCTTCCTCCATGTCCATCCATTCGGGGCCAACCTTGAGTATCTGTGGTCGTACATACAGAGACTAGACTCAAAGGTGAATGTCATTAAAAAACAACATGAATCATTTAACTGCATGTCTAACAAAGTCCTATTAAACCTATCCCAGCTGTCATAGGGCAAGAGGCTGGGTACACCCTGCACAGGGCCTGTCACAGGGCCACACAGAGAGACAGACAACATTCACACTCACATTCACACTTATGGCCAGTTTAGAATCACCAATTAGCCTAACCCCACTAACTGCATTAAATTCATCCAAAGCAGGAGCAGCAAATGTTTTCATTTATGGTAAATGTCATGTAATTTCGTAAGACCTTCTAAGTAACAAAATGTATCATACCATGTTTCATACCCAATATGGTATGAAAGTCAAATACTAAAAGTCATGCTTTCCTTCTGGTGTGAGCACATTTATGTCTCTGTTCTGTCAGTCTCATTTCTCTTCCTCTCTGCTGTCCTCCCTCAGGTATCTGCAGGGGAGCTGGAGCGGCTCATGGTCCGTCTGCCCGGTATGTTCAGGCAGGAGCTGAGCGGCGTCGGTGCAACTCTGGAAAAGAGGTGGAAATTCTGCGGTTTTGACACCCTGAGTTCAGCGTGACGCAGGAATGCCGCACACACACACTGCGAAGACACACCGGCATGAACAGTCGTGCACAAATGCCACGGACCTTTAATTCACACGTGTGTGCGTGCGCGCCCCTCAGACACACAGCAGTGCAGTAGGTGGACGATCACTCAAGCAGACACTGGAAACTGTGAGAGCGACTGATTTTTTTTTTCTCAATATCCCAAAAAGACAGATCACCTCTGGGTGTTGGGTCCAGGTGAAATGACGGTCCTTTTCCTCACTGCAGATTCTTACCACAGTGAACCGCAACAGGACGTTTTCTAGACACTGTCCTTCGGTGCTGAAGACACTCCCTCAGACTGTCCTCGGTTGTCCTGTCGTTGGTGCATCAGCAATCTAAACAAGAGAAACAGAGAGTTTAAAAAGTTATACCAAAGTTGAGCATTCGAGATTTAATGCCAAACCTCATTCCAGTGGCAGATAAACTGGGACCCTTTGTCTCCTGCTTGGTCCAGGAACTGGCTGTGCAAAGGAGCTTTTGCTGGGCTTCCTGCGGCATGATGGGACCACAGATAGATCACTTCCTCTTTGTGGTTTGGAAAAAAGTTTGCACACCAACTCTAAATCTGTCATCCAACAAACACACACACACACAACCCTTTAATTTAGTTTAATTTAGCTGAGTATAATCTTTCTGACTGTGCTGGTCAAATATGGTTATCTAACATTCTGCATGTTGCATTGTCTCCTTCTGCTATTCATGTTTGGATTTTTAAGCTTTCATGTTATTTAATGACAAGCAAGGGGCTGTTGAGTTCATCCTTAAGGAACTGCTTTTCCCAGGACTTTTTACTGTAAGGTACGAATCATCGGTTCCCTCAGACGAGTCGCTGCTTCAAATTATGTCTGCACAGTAACCACAGTAACCGCAGTAACCACCACAGACTACATGAAGTGACTGCAGTTACACAACTGACTGCTGCCTTGCTCTTCTATATGGTTTTTAGGTCAGAAAACAGTAACACCCCACCCACACTACACTCCAGATGTGTCTGTGTCCCATGATCTGGAAATGACCACTTGCTCTTTAAAATCTAAAAAAAAAAGCACTTTAAATTAATAATAATAATTCACTATGAGGGAGGCCACAGTGCAAAAGGAACATGTAACTTGTAAAGTGGCAGAAGTTTACTGTTTTAAGACTGGATTATCCTGCGGGACGTGCAGCAGCAGTAGGCACTCAGATTTTTCACTTTTCCTAGTCTCAGTGAACATTTGGCTATTTTGGTTTTCCTGATCAGAAAAGGAGCAGGCTGCCCGAACATAAAGCATCGCTTGGACACCACAGGGATACGCTCAGATCCTGTGAGCTTTCATTGCTCCTGAATGCCGGTGTTTATTGTTTGATAGTTTGGAGTTGGTGTGTGAATACAAGTTCTTATTTATTTCTTACTGCCAGATATTTTTAAATGGGAAATAATAATAATGCAGGGAAACTGCTATGGGGTTTGAAATAAGTGACTAAGTGTGAAAGCTTCCAGGCCTGTTAGTTGCTCCCTGTCAAAGACACGGACACTGGAAACAGGAGGGTTGGAGGTGGGAGAGGGAAACAGTGTGAAGATGATGGAAGTAAAAGAAAAATAGCTGTTTTCTGTAAGGGCGATACGAAGGATCAAAATTCAACCATTCTGCTTAATTTATTTCATTATTCTGTGTAAAGATGTTCCCTGAAGGCAGCAGAGCGAAATGTTCCACTGCCATATTACATATTGTAATTAAATATGGTGAAATGCATAAAAAGGTATCCTGAGTGTGTGCTGCTCTTTTAAATCTACCAGCCGAAGTTGATGAAAGTTTGGCAAATATTTATTTTCCATCTGAGTGGAGCGAAGATGATGATGATTATGATCATCTGCAGCTCAGGACGCCGTGAACGGTGTGACCGATTGAAGAGGTAAAGATGCCGCGAAGCTGGACGTCTATAAGATATAATTATGTTATTTAGGACCCATTAAAGGACCATAAAAGTTAGGGTACGCTTTCTTCTTATTTAAATATCCAGTAACTGTGGGAAGTCCATTTCTCCATCTCCTACCAACTTAAAAGAAACACACACACACAAACACAGCACAGCACAGTGAAGGCAGGAAAAAGCAAGTCGGAATCAGCAAACAAGATGAATTCCAAAGAGCCAACAAGAGGAAGCATGAGGTTTACAATGGTCCGGCAAAGCCTCAGGGCAGACACAGTAAATACACACAGGAAGGGAAAGGTAATAAAACAACAGGTGAATTTAATCACTGAGGAGCAGCAGATTAGTCCGTTTTGCTCAGGAAGGTTCCTAACTCGCTAAAGTGATCTGGAAGTATTTGCATGGCAGCCATAATAAGAGCTGTTTAAATTCTCTAAATGCCAAATAAAGGAGCTTCAGCGCTTCCTTTATTTCTTCCATCCCATAATTCATGGCAACACACCATTCGACCACTTATGAAAACAATCAGGAAAATTGACAGTGGTGCAAATGTTAATTTAAGTGTCTTTTCCGGTCCATGCTGTTACCCACTGATGTCTTTTGAATTTTCCAAGTTAACTCTGGACACAATCAAATCTTCTTCTGATCATTTGGCCTCTATAAGGAACTCTCTAAATCCAGATTGTGATCAGGGTGTATTTAAGGTTTGCTGTAGTTCAGTTTGCATTAGTAATGTTTGCTCTTGCTTTGTTTTCCTCTGGTTCAGCTCAGATAAGTGATGGATGGAGGGGAAAAAATGCTTAACAGTCAGAAAATGTTTGATTTGATTTCATTTGTAGGCTGTATATTCCTTTTGCTTCAAAATTCAAACCTTTGTAAGGAAGTGTTACGTGTCACTGGTGGGTTATATGGGGTGAAGTAAGACATGCATTTGTACTCCATCTTCTGGATGTTGTAGCGTCAATATGATTGACATCTACTGTCACATTGTTAAGGAGTCTGAAGTAAGTGCAGCTGGAGTCTCTGCTTCTCGTATCCCTCTAAATTCACACCTTTCCTTGACCTCATGATCTTTTCACTAAGGTCAAGCAGAAGGACTTTGGTTAGTAAAGAACTATATAAGTACCAATCTGTTCGCCCTAAGGTGGCTGGAGGTCATTTTTGGGCTATTTTTGGAGGGTAAATGCAGAAAAACCCACGAGGGAACAGGACGGCCTCCTGAAAGTCCAGTGTGATGCTGGGAGTTTTCCACTTTCCACATCAAGTTGCATTTTCTTCCACAGTGGGTTCAGAAAAACTAGGACAGCCCCCCTGAGAAACTGTGAAAACAGCAGTTTATAGACAAACAGTGGTTAGAATCAGTGGTTAGAAATATTTTGTGGGGATATTTCATCAGGCTGGACTGCAGTTTTTCCAGGCACGGAAAGGGTCTTTAATCTTGGGATTCCTTGACTTCATTTAAGACAGAAACACTGGTGGATCTGCTGGAGCTCCAGCATTCAAATGCAAATGCAATGCATGCAAATACTCCAGCATTCAAAAAAACAACAAAAAAACTCACACATTGATTGATTGATGAAGTTCAGTGTTACAATATGACAAAAAAATCAAATCAAAGCCACCATTAACTTCACATTCTTTTTAAAATTAGAGCCCTAAAGTGTGGCAGCCCCCCTTTGTGTGAATGTGTGTTACAGTATGACACTGGAACAGGCATTGTTGGGGGATTATTTTGTGTATCTGTATTCATCACTAATGTGTCACTAATGTGTCCTGCACTCTCCACCTCTGCTGCAGAGATTCAGGGAAATGAGAAGCTGCACAAATTGGGGCAAAAAGTCGAAGCTCCTTACAGCTTTCCAAAATGAAGCATGAATTTTTATCTTTGGGTCCGAGTGACAGTGAACGCAAAGTTTTGCTGAATTTTGTTGACAGATGTCAGGCTGACGCTTTTCCTTTAAATGTTACAGGGTTTTATTTATTACACAGAATTACACGGGAAGTATATTTACAGTTATTTCTCCTGCACATTTGTGGGGGAAATCCCATGTGGACGTGGAAGCAAAGCTTTTCTTACTGCAAAGTGAAGCTCAGACATGCAACAATAAAACTAAAAGAAGGAAAGACGACACTGTTGAGAGTAAAACGGACTTTAAATAAAGGTATTCAGACTTCAATGTGAGTCTTTTCTTCTCTGGGGAATCTGGCTCACGGGATGATGTAAGAGGCTGGTCATGACCACAGAGCTTCTGCTGATGCAACACGGGCGTAACGCACGCTGCTGCGCATGGAAACGTGAGCGTGCGTGTGCGCGCAGGATGCCCAAATAAAAATCTGGGGCAGGGATTCACTGTGTCAAATACAATCTTTGCTAAAACTGAAGGCTTTAGAGCATTTTTCTCCTTCCCTGCTCACAAATCTCCTTCAGCTCAAGAAAAATTAATTCCACAGAGGAATCACTGACTCACTGAAGTTCCTGCACACTGGCTTTTATGGACATATTGCTGTACTGCAGGCATGCCGTCTCTTCTGCTGCAGTCCCTCCCAAGCCTGCATTTCCTCTTTATGTGCTGAGACTGAATGTGAAGCCAGTGTTAGAAGTTGATGAATCACATAGAAAAGCAATGGAAAGATGCAGATGGGTGCACACAATCAAACCGAAGCCAGCTTGAACCGTTTTTGAAGCCTCAGTTTCCAGCCTTTGAAGCATTTTGATTGTTTGGTGGAGAGACTGTGCCGGTTCATGTCCCATATGCTTTCTTTATGGCCACTGGTAATGATGTTGATAATCGTACACCATTTTCTGTGAGTGCCACAAAATGTGGCCACTGGAAAATATTTGTGGAGAATATGACCGATTGTTACTGTTAATGTAAAATATCTTGAATGTTTCAGTTCTGGTTGAATTGTTGTGGCAACATCCAATGTGATTTATTATTGAAGGTCACAGAATTCTGTGGGTAGAGAAACAATCTCGAGTCACTTTGATAAAGAATTCAGGCAGTAAATGGTGTTTTTCCATAGTTCTGTAAGCAGCCTGTAAGATATCAGACAACAAAGTCTGCCTTCTTTGATGAGAATGTGGAGGTGTGCCGCACGTCACCAGTAACTCATAGGTTTGAGCAACATTTCAAACTTGAACTAGAACACTAGAACTTAACCATTGTTGAGTTTTGTAGCCACATTTAATAACCTTAAATCCTAAACTCACTGATAAGCCATGTTTTGCCTGAGGCTTTTACTATATAGCAGCAGAAATATGAAATGTTTGGTTTGCACCTGCAGTCATGTGGAAAAGTTTCAAAGAAATCTCAGCAGTCCTGTGAAAGTACACCTCATGATTCAGTAGTTCGTAGAACCACTTTTAGCCACAATAACTTGCAGTAAGTTTTCAGTTGTCTGTGTTCAGCTCTCTTAAAGTCCTGCCACAGCACTTCAACCAGGTTGCAGTCTGAACTTTGGCTGGGCCATTGCAGCATCTTTTTCCTGTTTCTGCTGTTCTGTCATAGATTTGCTACTGTGTTTGAGATCATTGTCCTGTCGGAGGAATTTGGGCCAAGCTTTAGATGTTGGATGGCCTCACATTTGACTCTAGAATAATTTGGTAAACAGAGGAATCATGGTTGACTCAGTGACTGCAAAGCGCCCAGGTCCCATGACTGCGACACAAACCCAAATCATCACCCCTCAGCCACAGTGCATTATGGCCAAATTATGGCTTTCTCCTGCCGACCCTTCCAAACAAAACATACTTGAATCTTTTTTTAATTATACTCTACCATTGTACTAATTGTACTATCACTAACTTTAACATTTAAAATGCTGAGGCCTGTAGAGTCTTGGATGGAGCTTTTTGGCATTATGCAATTCCTCTGAGGACTGCATGGTCTAACCTTGGGGTCAATCTGCTGGGCCGTCCAGTTTTGGGAACATTTTGCCATTATGTTAACACACCTGAATGCTCCAGACCAGCAAATTGCCAAAAAATCTGCTTTTACAGAGGTGCTCCCACTTGTTGATGATAAATTAATCAAGAGTACCTTATTAGCAGCGCCTGGCTGCTACATAACCTCTTCCTTCCTATGGCAGCAGTGAGGGTGTGCTGCATACAGTCCCCTTTTCTGTGTATATATATATATATAGTAATATATACCTAAATGTTTAGATGAAAGAGCATCAGCATTTATTCTCATTACTTTTAACAAAACAGTAAATGATAACAAAAACTGGTTCACAAACATGGACGTTTTTTGCACACAAAAATGAAAATGATGCAGCATCATTTCAGTTTCTGTAGTCCTCATCAATTAGCTCATACATCATTTTCTAACAGTGACACCCTCCGTTTGCTTTAGAATTGGTACTAAATTACATCGGAGTTTGTTGGAAACGTCCTTGTAATTTATAGATAATGTGATATATCCACTTTAGTCAATCAGAGATTGTCTTTGTAATTGCCGTAATTGTAAGGGATCAATTTCAAATCATTAATACAGAAAATGCCAGCATCTCTACAAAGCAACCTTTTGACATACATTTGAACAGCATCATTTCCAAGCACTATTTATTCATTAACGGCTTAATTTTAGATTGTTGCATTTTGCAGGCTGCTGTCAGAAGAGGTGACAGCAGCCTCAGTTTGTATTATTAAATTGCAGACAGGAATGTCTTGTCCCAGCGCTTTCCCCACTGCTGCTGTTTGTCCACAAGTTTAAGCAGCAGCCTAAAAGATTTTACACGGCTGCTTCTGCTTCCTCTGGGTCTGAGAGAAGAGAGAGAAACCAATTTCACAATTTGGGGCAGCGCTTTACTATTTATACACCACTCCTGAACAGGGAACACACATAATCACACTGCGGCCTGTGCATGAGAGGAGGGAGCACGAGTGGGGAAGGCTGGCTGCAGTATTTATGGCTCCGTAGGTTTACTGTGTCAACAGCAGGCTTTTCCATCGCCTCAGATCCCTAACTGTTCATGTCTCCATTTGTACACAACAGCTGGCGGTGGCTTCATTCCCCACATTCACCCACTGCTTCTGTTTGGCAGCTGATTCATCCAGGTGCCCATCATTGTTCGGGACAGGAAGGAGGTGAGATGATGATTCAAAATGCTTCAGAAAGTGATGCAAAAACAACCACAGGAGAATTTTGTTACCTGATGGTAACATTTATCAATAAAGTTATTTCCTTAATTTGAGAAAATTCCTTAGAATTGAATGTTTCTTTATTGTACTCTGTTGTGCTTCTCTGCTGCACTCATGCTTGCATTTTGTTCCGCCTAAGTGCATTTTTGCATTGTGTCGGGTTGACAAAAAGCGTCCTTGTGCCGGTACCATGATGTTGATCCATGATGATGTTATGATCAGACTGACCCACTTGCATAGAATGTGACAAGCAAAAAAACAAACATACTTTTAAGCAGTCATCGTACTGAATTAAACTGTGATAATAGGCAGTAACAGAAAGAATTAGTATATAGTGCTTTGTGTCAGTTTGTCCACATAATAGGCTAGCATGACAGATAGGCTACTTATCCAGGCATTGTACCATAAGAATTACTCATTTGTATGTCATGTAATCGGTGAGGGCTGGGACAGGGGCACAACCAGTTAAAATTTATTGAGGGTTCTTTTTTAGTGTCTTGATGGCAGTAAATCTGATACGGATGTGTAAAGTGTGTGTAACGTGGAAAGTTAAACTGAGAAAGAAGCTCTCCAGCCAAACAGCAACATTTTGCTTCCATCTTTGCTTTTGCATTACATTACAGGGCTATAACACAGACAACCATTCACTCTCACATTCATTTACGGTCACCAGTTACCGAAGAAGCATGTGTTCGGAATATTAGAGGAAGCTGTTTGGAATGTGGGAGGAAGCTGAGTACGTAGAGAGAACCCACAGAAGCACAAGGAGAACATGCAATCTCGAGAGAGAAAGACCCCAGTGTGTCAGCAGGTTCAAACCCAAGACTTTATTTATGAGTGCCACTGGTGCAGTGGTTATTTTTAGTGGTCAAATTATTTAAATATTTCTATCCATCCATCCATCCATCCATCCATCCATTTTCTCTTGCTTGTGTGGGATCGGATCACAAGGGCAGAAGTCTAAGAAGAAACATCCAGACATCCCTTTTCCTGGCCATGTGCTCCAGCTCCTCTGGGGTGTTACACTGAAGTGTTCCCAGGCCAGCCGAGAGATGTAATCTGGGTCTGCCCAGGGTCTCCATCCAATGGGATATGCCAGGAACACCTCACCAATCTTGTATCTGTGATGTCCTTCCTTTTGTCACTATCCAGAGCTTGTGACCATAGGTGAGGGTAGGAATGTAGATCAAAAGGTAAATCAACAGATGTGATTTTACGCTCTGCTCTCTCTTCACCACACGAGACCGGTACAGCATATCATAGCGCATCACTGCAGACGCTATACGCCAATCCTTTCGCTAATCTGCTCCACTCTTCCCACACTCATGAACAAGACCCCAAGATCCCCAAGACACGTTAACCCTACCACCTGGAGTGGGCACCCTGGCCTTTTCTGACTGAGGACCATGGTAATGCTAATTCTCATACCAACTGCATCACACTGGGCTGTGAATCATTCCAGTGTGATTTGGAGCTCATTGCTCAGTGAGTTAATAGAAACACATCATCTGCAAAAAGCAAAGACCTGTGACCACTAAACAAGACTCCAGTACCCCCTTCAGAGACCCTGACCCTGAAGGTATCCTTACTGTTGTCCAGTGCATAAGCACAGACAACAATCAGGACATTGTCCCTGACCCAGAGACAACCCTCTTGTCCAGAGGGAATCCCAACTTGCAGGTCTGAAATAAGTGATACAAGAATACCTACCCCTGCTCACTGCCTCTCACCAAGGGCAACTCCAGAGTGGAACAGAGTCTAACCCTTCTTCAGGAGACTGGTTCCAGAACTCAAGCTGTGTGTTGAGGCTTGCCCAACTATATCTAGCCAGTATCAGCCTCAAGTACTAGCTCAGGTTCCTTCCTCATCAGAGGGGTCCCATTCCAAGTACCCGAAACCAGTTTCTTCCAGTAGGGTCACAAGACCCTACTGGAGGAAACTGGATGGATGAAACTGCTTAGACTTTAACCCTACTTTTAACATATGTGAACAAATTTAGAAGAGGTAGAAGAACCTAGGTAATTTTTAAATATGTATTTTCACTGAAAGTGAAAATTATTTGAAATTGCAGAGAACAGCTAACTAGTTTCCCACAATTCGAACAACATAGTCGATAATTTAATAATAAATGACAATCTTAAAATGATCATATATTCAGATTTGTTGTAGAATATTATTGTTTTTGTATTATTCTTGTATAGTGTAACCAACTCACACAGTGGCAGTCTTATGATTACAGCAATCTAATCGAGTGTCCTAAATTAAAATATAAAATAATTCTATTGAATTATATTTTCATAATCTATTTGGCATGTTTACTACAGCTTCTTCACATGTTTCATTGGTTTTATAATGTAATATAGTTGCTCTATCTGTTAATGCATCAGTAGACTTATAGATTGGGTACTTTTACAGTGTGGTATTAGTACATTAACCAATGGTAAACAACATTAAATATTAAAACCACTGATGGATGAAGTCAATAACACTGATCATCTCCTCCTCGACTCCCATCATCCATGTAGGTGTTACACAGACATGTATCACCCATCTAAACATCGTTGCACACCAAGAACTCTGCTGCAACAGCAGCAGCCTCCCTCTGCAGGACAGTGCACCGTCTTAGGACAAAAAAGATTTTCTGTTTGAAAGCCTGTTTGTAACCTTAATGAGAAAGTGACCTGCCTCCAGAAAAAAGTCAGCTAGAGCATAAACTATGCTTTTTAACACAGATGACCCATCATGAAAATAGTCAAATGTCTCTTTATTGCAAGATATCATAGTACCTTGTTTGAAAACCATCCTATTTTCAAGGCAAAGCAGTAAATATCAGCTCGACAGCCAGTTCTCCTCTCACCAAGAAAATCTGCTTGTTCAACATTCTGGAGTGGAAGTGTGTGTGTGTGTGTCGCTGGTCTATAAATAACGTGTGCAGCAGCATTGTGAGGTGGCAGGAGGAGCGGGCCTCCATTAGCTGTGCTGCATCTCTAATGAAGCCTGTTGACAGCAGCTGTAATTAGCCACAGCTCTTTGTGTTTTCTTTGTCGAGTTCAGTGTTGAGACATTCCTTCATATCCTCCGCCGCTGTCATGTCTAGTCATCGACGCCTGCTTGTCACTACACCTGGCAGCCATTACGGTGGGTAATCTCTTGGGTGAATTCGTATGTGGGCAATTGTGATGCTGCTTCTGGCAGACAGCTGTGTGCGACTGTAAATGACGGCGTCAAACACTGCGTCCAAAAGAGCTTCTCACACTCAGCAAAAGCCCACAAGCCTTTAAGTGAAGCAGGTACTGAGAAGGGGAGTAATGAAATACTTTTTACAGTACAGTTTTTGGCATTTTAAAGTAATATTTCTGATGCTTATATAAGTGCAACATTCATCCAAATACTGATTTCTCCAGAGGGGTATTGAGATCTGAGAGTAATGCACTTACTAGTACTGTACTAGTCAATCCAAATCATTGATGTATGAATGCATGCATTGTTTACATGTTGCATATAGTCAATTTTTCTTTACTTTATGTTTTGCTGAATACAGTAGGTTGTGAATTTAACCATCCATCCATCTTCTTTCAATTATCCTCTGAATGTCGGGGGGGGGGGGGGGGGGGGGGGGGGGGGGGGGGG
>VUQK01022737.1:2141-18175 GCA_015106715.1 Bujurquina vittata | reverse complement strand
GTGCACGGGTAACACGGGCGCATTTGGCTGCTGAGGAACAGGTGTAAAGGTGGTAAAAGAGATAATATTACTGGCAAGTTTTGCCTGTGATGGGCCCCTCGGTCTTGTGGAGGACAGAAACTGTTTTTTGAGGGTGGCATAAATAATTTGTTTAGCATCTTAATGTGAGTCCTGATTGCTCTGCAAATAGTTGTACAGAAAAACGCCTGAGGCCTTTCCTGTATTTTAATGTGAATAGTTGTATATAACTGTATTTACTACATTTTTACACAAGTTGTGAAAATTTACAACGTGCATTTTAAGTTGTAAAAATAATTTAAGCATGTTTGTGATTTTTTTACAGTAAAAAAATTCTGTTTTTCTACTTCGATTTTATATTTTTATGTGATTGTAAGTCCAATGTGTTAATACAATATTTCAAAATGAAAGAATCAGCATACAGTCACACACATGAGGTGGTGCTGAACAAATGACAGTAAACAAGGCAAGGTAAACAGCTTCTAAGGTCAAATATGACCCCTTATCTCCAAATAATATTATCGTTAATCGCAATAATTTCTGAGACAATTAATCGGCCAGCAAAATTTGTTATCGTGACAGGCCTATGCACAACAGCACCTTTTCCCGACATTACCTGACAGAATTGTATGCTGGATCCTAACCTCATTCTCCTGAAACTGTCCACAGCTCATGTGATAACAGGTTTATACTGTCTACATGTTAAATATGCAAAATACACACTAGCTCTGAATGCAAATTTTAAAAGCCCATTTATATTTCATCACTGGCTCCACCATCAATACTGAGTGCTGACAAAGCGATTCAAAGGAGCTTTAAAGGAATACGCCTGGTCCAAATAAGTCCCAACATCCCTCTCACTCAAAGCAGCGATCACTCCACTTCAGGTTATCTTACTGTCGCCAGCAGCTTTTCATACCTCTTTAGCAGCTTTATTAAAAAAACAAAACAAAAAAAGATATGTTGGGTACCTTCAGAGCTCAGGAGCTCAAAAACGGTATGTTACAGCCCTACCCCTATATTCCGATCTCACTGACTACCATATACAACATGTTAAAACAAATTTGGGCTTCAGTTTTGTCTATTCTGAGAATAAACTTACTCTGAGTCTCGGGCTTTGTGGGCCAACTCTTTCCCAGAGTCTCAAAAGCACAAATAAGAGCTTCGGTCTGCAGCGCTTTCTCCTTTGCATCTTTATCATCATCATCATCTTCCTCCAGTGACCTTGGGGATGCAGCACCACTCTCTGGACAGCTCTGTTGTGAAATTAGGAAGACGGGTTGAGTGTCATTAAAAGACTTTTGAAAATATGGCATTCATATTTTCATATTCATAATCGAGAGGCAACAGGCAGGTTTTTAACCTTCTTGATTAGAGGGAAAAGGATCTCTGCCATGTTGGTGAAATGGTCCTCCTGGCTGCTGTGGAGTACATCTCCAGCACAACGCAGAGCAGCCATTTTGTACACTAGACTCTCCTTACGACACTCCTTCATCACAACATCTAACACCTCAGAGATGGTTGGCTGACCACTGCAAGGCTTCTGTAGCTCCGCGCTGAAAAGGAAGGTGTAGAAAGAAATATCATGCTGTACAGAAAACCTAAAAGGAAAAGGCTGTAAAAGACCTTCTACCTGCACTTAGACACTACAGATCCAATGGCTTTCAAAAGCTCCTCCTAGAACAAACAGAAATATAATGGTATGAAATTAAATCTTTTTTTTAAGAAACATGTTTTTGGGGCAGGGGGAAGGGGGCTTCAGTTACATTACCTTGCCAGCCCATGTGCGTCCAGACAGACCCTGCATTAAAGCTGTCAGCACCAAGCCAAGGTGTGGTGCCACCAGTGAGCCTGTCTGTTCCTTGGCAACAGTTGCCATGGCAGCTGCACCCTGAGCCTTCATCTTCCAAGACTGGGACTGCAGCGCTTTCTGTGTGATGGCGATCAGCTCGGTCATGTAGAGTCTGATGCCTCCAAAGCTTCCTGATTAAAAAAAGTTTAAAGAATTTGGAACAGAATGAAATCTTTAAGTTATAACAATGACAGTGTGAATAGATTTGAAACGCTTGCAGATTCCACCTTGTTAAATTTAAGGATTTTCTTTGTCCCATACATTTTAAGTATATTGCAGCAGATTAATCAGTAATGCATCATTTTCATTAATGCTATGTTGGTTCTCTTCACCTGGAACGTTCTCCTGCCACACTTCACTCCACAGTGTGGCATCATGGCTCTCTCCTTTCTCCTCATCGGGACCTGGAGCCTGATGCATTCCCAGGAAGGCCAGTGGCAGGGCCACTCCCGCATGGCCTTTCAGCACATCTGGACTGTAGTGGCTGATGGCATGTACGATCGATGCACATGATGACTTGTACACAGGCTCTGGGAGAAAGAGAGAGAGAAAACAAAGAACTTAAGAGTCTGAAAGTTAGTATTTAGTTTAGTAGACAAACTACTTTAAATCTAGGGTTGGGCTGGAAGAAATATAGGAATATTTTACACATTCTCACCCTCTTTCTCCAAGTACCAGGTGTTAAGTTTCAGTAGTAGTTTTTCTACACTGCTGTCTCTTGCGGTCTGATGGGGGAAAACAAATGCCCTTATGATTCCTGAAGACTTTAACAAATCATTGTTTCTGTCATTGAGAACAGGCTGTGATGGATTCACTGCTAGAAGATTACTTATAATTGCTGCTCACCCTGACTAGGTGTCCCAAAGCAAAGGCATAAGCCTTCTGTACTACAGTGCTTCTGTCATGGATGCCATTTAGCAGGGCACTCATCAGTTTACCTGCAGATAGAAAAATATATATCATCACAGTTATTATCACACTTGAACCATTCAGGAAAAAAACCCTAAATGAATCGATTCAAACATATGCTGTACCTGAGTGTGGGGTCAGATCCTGGGGACACTGCACTGTAAGGGAAACAATCACACTAGCACAGCTACCCTGTAAAGAGAGTCAAAGATCAACAGGCCGACTTGGCACACCTCGGTTAAAAAAAAAAGAAAAAGAAAGGAAAGAGCCTCTATGTGAAAAACAGGTAAATGGATATAAGAAAGACTGGTATGATGATGCAAAGAAAGCTAAAGAATAGTGTTTTACCTTGGTGCCCAAACCTACTCCACTCTTAAGCAGCTCACAGAGTCTAGGAACCAGTTCTCCCAAAACAGCAACATCCAGGTGCTGCAGACACTGAACACAAAGACAGCAAAACATCCTTATGAAATAGACGTCATATGCTTTTGTAACACTTTATAGAAAGCACCCTTTTTTCTTGTGACACACAAACCTAAAAAAGGTCAAATAAATTAGTAAAGAAAATTTTTACCATGTTAACAGTCTCCATCATTGGAGAGGACTTGGCAGCACTCAGCCTGGCAGCATCCATGGCACTCTAGAAAGAGAGTAATAACTCATGAAAAAGTGAAACTTTTAATAAACTTAAGAGGGTTCAGTTTGGATACAGATGAGCACTTCAGGTACCTTTTCCTGCTCTGTGGCACGGAGACTGAGGTAGTTGAGGACCTGAGGCTCCAGGGTGCTGAGAGCCTCCAAAAGAGCTGGGATTAACCGGGAAGCATGGGGCTTTAGTCTGGCACCGGCAGTCTTACTGATCTTCACCAGAGTCTGGATACTGGTGGGGAAAAGGAGAGTATGGTGAGAACAGGGCAGACAATTATACAGCAAAAAAAAAAAGTATGACCTGGTACTGTAATGACTGAATGATGAAAAAGAGTCAACATCAGGTCATGTTAGACAGCTGCAAAAATAAATTTCCTGTTGGCTTAGTAAGTGGTTTAATGAGCAAGAAAAAAGAAAACGAAATACTGACCAATAACCTAATGTAATCTTTGCAGGATCTTATATTGGTATACTGCTGCCTAATGTCTGCTTTCATTCAAACATAAGCTATGAAAAGTGTTATGTAATGAATCTCTTACTACTAAAATATTTTGCTTTTAACTAGTATTGAAGCATAAGCTGCTTCAAGAGCAACTACCGCAGAAGAAAAATACTAAGTTGCCAAAGGAGCTCATACCTGAGTGAGCGAACCTCTGCAACGTTGCTAACAATTCCTTTTTCCAGCAAGGTAGGCAAAATCACCGCTACAGTTTTCTGGGCTCCAGAGCCTGTAGACTCACACATACGAGTGCACACCTGGACAGAGAGAGTGTGCTTCAGAACAAGTACTTAGACAAGCCCACATGTACACACAAACAGAGTTGTGGAAAACAGCTTTACCTTACTGAGTGTTTTCAGTGTTAGGTCTGCAGCCTTCCTCACAGACTCCTAAAAAACCCCAAAACAAAACAAAAAAAGTCCAGCTCATGCTAGAAAATCTTGGGAATATTACATGGTTGTCATAAATGAATAGTTATTCTACTATAAAAATTCAACTGCATGTAATATACGTTTGTTTAGTTTTCTTATTACGTCTGTTAGTGTGTCAGAGTAACAGTCACAGTAAACCAAGTGAAACTTTTATGCCACGTGAATGAAAGCAGCACTGATTTCTGATCATTTCCTTCCTACCTTGATGTCATCAAGGACTCTAAACAGGGTCTCCCACATTTCTGCTAGGTGATCAATAAGGTCATCGGCCTGACGCCCTCGAATCAGGTCATTTAAGGCCAAGCAGCTGAAAGAAAAAGCTATTTTTTACTTTTACATTACAATGTAAGCCTTTAGCTCAAAATATTATTCTAAATAAACTGCAAACATATTATCAAAGTATTCATATTATTAACATATCTGTACTAATGGACGCTAAGTAGCCTCTCACAAAGTGAATAATCAGATCACATAATATTATTATCATGTATAATTTAAGTGTGCACACTGTTACTGTACCTGGACTCTCGCACTCTCCAGGTGTTATTGGTCAAATTAGAAATTACATCCTGCAGGATCTCCTTGAGATACTTGTCCACCTGTAATGAATCACAACCAGCAAGCAACTTTACTTCTAATGATCATATGTGCTATATTGCCAAAAGTATTCCCTCCTCACTGTCACTGTCATTCCTAATGGCTCCCACTTTGTTATAATACCACTAACAGTTGACTGTGGAATATTTAGTAGTGAGGAAATTTCACAACTGGACTTGTTGCACAGGTGGCATGATATCATGGTACCACGCTGGAATTCACTGAGCTCCTGAGAGCGACTCACTCGTTCACTAATGTTTGTAGAAGCAGCCTAAGCCTGCATGGCTAAGTGCTTCATTTTATATCTGTGGCCACGGAAGTGACTGGAACTCCTGAATTCAATCATTTGGATGGGTGACTGAATACTTTTGACAATACATTGTATATAACTTTTTAATATTTATATCTACAACCATTTATTTCGACATGCAAAGCATGTTTTTTTGATGGATGCATATATACAAGAATCAGCTCTTACCAGGGTCTTATCAGTGACCAAGGCATCCCAGATGCTCGTCATGGCCTGGCGAATGCTCAGGTTGGGATCAAACTGGTAGCGGTACAGACGAGGAATTATCTGTGGCAGGAATGGAGCCAGCTGTTCTCCGGCCTTAGCTGCAATAATGTGGAAACCAAAAGCTGCCCCCTGAAAGGAGGATAGATATGGTCAGGTGGAAGCAGCACGGATTTCATGGATGTAAAAGTGGTGAATACAAACATGATACCTTGCGTGAGTTCCACATGGCATGATGATTGGCTAGGTTCATAAATTTGTACACAAGATCTGGTTGGTTCAGGTCACTGGCCAATGAACAGAGCTCCTTGTATGTGGACAAACCATGACTGCCAGGAACCATGAACAAGAAGGATAATGTGTGAAAACTAAGCACAAAATATAATCACAGAATTTAAAAAAAAACAAACCCATGTCTAATATATTAATTACACTTTCACTAAAATAAGAACAGATCAGTAGAGATGACAAGGCTTACCCATCAGGTGTTTTCCCCAAACCTTCTCCTTGGAACACCTCTGTATCCCCTGAGACTGCATGCTTCACTCTGCTTGTAAAAAAAAATAACAATTTAACAATTAGCCGAATACAATTATCATTTTGGATTAACACGGGCTTAATTCACAAATCAATTTCCATTGAACTTTCCCTGACAAGCCACTTGAGACCAATATATCTGCCTGGCTCTAACAGGACTTCAAGCAGACATTGAAAGAAAGCAAAACCAATATCCTGCTTTTGCTTTCAAAAATACAGTGAAGTGGCACAATTTGACACCAGCTCGATGCATGTGTTCATACAAACCATGTTGCTGATTAGCTAATCATTAGTCCTCCCCTGGTGCTTTTTGGACCAATTAATTTATTTTCTCTTTTTTTCCCTCTTTTTATTTTTATTTTTCAAATCCACTGCTTTATGAGGCCAGATGAGTCAGTCAGCTCTGTGGAATGAATCCATTCAGAGGTTTTGAGCCAAGAAACTGAACAGTATCTTCGTAAGTCCAAAATGTTCTATTTCCATTTCTTTTCTTTTTTTGGTCTCATTTAATTTCCTTTTCCTTTCCTCATAAGCTCAGAACTCCAGCAACACTTGCAGTATAAAGAACAACTGTATTTTTAGACCAAAGTGTTTTAGCTTATGACTTTCAACAGGGTATGTGGAGGGACACCAGCCATTATGCCTTCTGGTCTAACAATACATTTGTTCAAAAATACTAAACATCTTTCTGGAGTTTTGAACTCTTCAGACTTTTTACCTCCTCCGTGCAAGAGCTTGAAGTTTGGGAGTTTGTACTTAACTCAACCATGCACTCACCTTTTACCAGTCATAAGCGTTTCTACAAGGGTGGACACCAGTTCCTGCTGGTCACCCTCTCCCCCCATCTCATAGACTAGACCAAGACCCTTAGATGCCACATCCTGACTCAGCTCTATGTGAGAGAAAAAGAGTGAAGTGTGAAAAAGTGCACCAGCTGGTCTAAGTAATGAGCGGATCAAACAGTCCAGTTAGATTGGACTCATCTTACCGTCAGGATCTGAGAGAACAGAGATAAATGCCCCCTGAATCTCTTTCAAATGTGACTGTAAGAGTAAAGGAAGGGAAAAAATTACAGGCATTTTCAATGATTTGGCATAAAACATATGTGCCTATAGAAATGTGCATGCTGAAGAAATGTGCACGAATATTTTTCCCATTCTTCTTACTATTCTAAATAAATACAGGTTTGTGAGATTTGTAAATCACTGCATTGTGATTTCATTTACATTTTACACAGCATGCCAACTTTTCCAGAATTGGGGTTATAAATACACACCGTAATTTCCTTGTGCTGGTTGAGTTTCTTGACAAGCGAGAGCAGCCAGATACAGGCTGCCTGCCTGACGTGGGGGTTTTGGCTGGTTATATACTTGGTCAGGATGGCATTGAGGACCCAAGGAACCACATCATTGTTTGTCACATCTGACGGCAATGAAAGAAAAGTGAAAATTAAAATGACTTATTAATGTTGTAGAGGAAGTATTCAACTTGAGTGGACTGTTGTGTATGAATGTATCCTCAGAATAATCAAAATAATGTTTTTAATGTTGACACTGATCGCTTCAGAGCTACTAGACAGAAAAAAAAAAATCACAATGCATGTCACTGCTAGCATACAGCTGAACATGGTCTGACAAATCATTGCAAAAAAGCAGTGTGGACAGTTAGCCTGACATTATAAAGGAGAACAAAATATTTGGATGAACTTCAGAAATGACATGATTAATTAACGCAGTCGTTCAGCTTCATTTATCCACAATGCAAAGGGGTGCAGAAAAACTGTAAAAGCACAACACAAGCCAGGATTACATTAATAAGCACGTACTCTGTGGTGGAGTGTAATGGTCCTCAGTGCAGGTCCATGGGTCTCTGGCAGCTCCAGAACTGGTCCCTATTGCAGCACTTGTTATGGCCTCTCCTACTGTGAACTGCAGCTCCACCTGTTTGGCCTTGGAAAAATTAACCAGCAAAAAAGTGACTACTGATGTCAGAAATAAGTTCATATGCATAAATCACACATCAAGTAAAAAAAACAAAACAAAAAAACAACAAAAAAAACCCTTAAGCTTTCAATTACTTTTATTCATTTCAATCTAGTCTTTTTAAAAGGTACTGCCCATCAGTATATTTCATACCTCTACAGAATCCATAAGTCCCTGCAGTAGCTTCTTCTGATGAGGGAAGTCTTCATCTCCCACTGGCAGGTAACCCAAGGTCATGATGGCTCTTTCTTTCATCTAGAACAAACAAATGAAAAAAGACACAAACATGATAATCAAGATAAAAAAAGAATGCAAGAAAACAATTAATCTGAAGACCCGATGTATCATTAATTCATACAGTCTTCATAAACTGTAGATATAAAGTGTGCATCAGTAATGATCACTGAGAAGAGTCTCTCAGAAGCAATTTCTTCAATTAAATGTCTAGGTTACCTTTGTACTCTCCTTGCCAGAGGGGATGCGGGCCAGCAGGTTTTCTACAACAACGAGTTTAGTCAAGCCCTCACCCTCTGCAGGGATCAGCAGGAGTCCATTACGCCCAATTTCCCCCAGAGCTGTACAGGCTGCTATGGCCAGCATTGCACTGCTGTTATCCAGGAAGGAACCTTAATGAAGACAAACAGAAATGGGTCAAACAACGTACACAGAATCACTTTATTATAGATAACAGTTTAAAACAGCCAACTAAAAACAAGATTAAAAAAACAATATAACTTTCACAATCTTGGCAAATAAATACAACTTAACATGAATTTATGGAAGGCCAACAGTTACCAGGTCAATAAATGGTCTAAAATGAATGAAACTGATGTAAAATAATTACATACCAATTGTCTTTGTGGCCATGGAAGCAAGTTCCTCATCTTCCTGGGAGGTGATGTTCATCTGCTGCCCCATGTTTTCTGTAGAATCAATAGCTGTGGCAGCTTTCTTCCTGCTCATGTTCCTTCCCACCATATAGCCAAGAGCCAAGATGGCACCATGCTGAGTTTCAGGGCTCTGTGATTCAATAAAGCCAATATACATTTTTGCAGGGTAAATATGCACATCCATAAAATGAACAGCTGCACAGAGACAAAGCGGCTTACATGGTTATCTTTGGTGATTTTGACGAGGTTCTGCACAGCCTTTTGCAACTCGTTGCCAGTCATAGTGGAAACCACAACAGCATACAGTTGGGCTGCCAGTTCCCTCATGTCCTCCTTGTTTGTATTCATCAGACTCTGGAGAAAAACATCTGCTATTACAGCCAGCTTTGACAGCAATGATAACTGTAAAATGTACATTAGGCTCATGGTTTTACAGTATCACAGCACAGCTGAGCAGATGGATTAACTGGTGTTTGTCTCACTTGTGAAATAGTAAATGTCAATATGGGCGCTGTCATCCCACATGTTTATGATACTCACTTTAATCCAGTCGATTTTATCAGAAAATCTGGGAGCCAGTTTCTCCGGGCATACAGACACAACCTCCAGTAAACAGTACATAACAGGGATTCCTATCAAGAGATTGTGACATTAAGTACAACTTCATGACATACACAAATACCTGAAAAGGCACATGCTGATAGTTAAAGGAACGTTTCTTCTAGCAAAACTTATTCACATCACAGTCTTTTATCACAGTGTCAGTCTAAGATGATTTCCGTGTCTAGGATTTCACCTTTCTAGAACAGATGTTATTGGCATTTTGTTAGTTCAAAAAGACTTTTTATCACTTAACTCACTGCACTGCTATAGAGCAATAAAAATATGTTTCCAAAAATCCCTTCAGTGCTTAGCACGTAATAACAATAACTAAATCCTCCAGAAAAACAGCTTCCCTCACCTCCAACAGCAGAAAGCAGCTGCTGCAGAAGGTCCATGTAGACATGTACAGGATTTGCTTCAGAACCCTTTGACCCAGAGGGCTGAGGGTCAGAAGACAGCAGTGTGTGGACATAGCGGCCAATGGCAGGGGCATCATCCTGCATGTCTGACAAGCGTGTGGACATGGGCATGGCCCCAGCACTGTGGGCTAAACACATCCTCAGGTAGAGCATGATCTGTAACAACAGGAAAAGGAAATGAGGTGGATTTTAACACAAGCGCTTAGCACAGATGGAAGAGACAGGGTAAATTTGAATAGTGGTTCAGATTTAATGATTATTAGGTGCAGTGAGGTCTTAATCTATTCATATTTACCTCGCCAAATGCAGAAGGGTTGAAAGGAATTGTGGAAGTTCCCACAATGTATTTAGCTGGAGTCTTGATTCTCTGTGTGGCCTAATAATTAAAAAATAAGATTTGAGGTTAAAAATTTCATAGCAAAAACAGCCACATCTGAAACATGGAGAATATGCTCAGAGCCTCACTTTCTCCTGGACATAAGCCACCATGTCAGGAAAGGAGGGCATAGATTTTGGTCCTTCCTTCTCTGATCTCTTGGTATGAAAAGTCCTCAGGACCCTCTGGGCTTCCCCAGACACCTCTTCTCTTCTACAACCCAGGAAAAAAAGACACTCATCTTTATCTGCAGGTAAGTACACCTTTGACACATTTTTAGTTTAACCTCCACTCTTCTTGTTTAAGCTGTCAATTTCATAACCCAGTAAAATGCTGACTGTGTGTTCTTGCCATTAATTTACCACTGTCCAGAAGATTCCTGTGTTTTTCAAACTTACGGGTCTCCAGCCGCCAGCAGCAGTAGGTATCTTGATGGCACATGATCAGGAGCAAAGACTGTGCTGGCAAACTTCATGGCGACCTGGCGAACCTGCACCTCCGGCTGTTGCAAAAAATAAAATAAAACAATAAGAGTACTTGGTCTGCTTTCTAATAACTAAACCAACCAAAATGAATGTCTATTGTACCCACTCTGCCGCTCACCTTTCCAATGTATGCGGCCACCAGTGCCTCCATTAGGTTGAGCAGTGCTCCTTGGAGGTGAGCATAAGCTCCAACCATCATAGACAAAGCCTCTTGAATGGCAAGACGGACATCAGGTTCCTCCTGAAGAGGAATTTTAGAAATATCAATACCACCTGCACAAGAATAACACTTAAGGCAAAAATTACACATCAACTGTGACTGCTGATACCGTGTAATGCCTTAGTTTTCAGTGCGAGCAATGAGATTTCTCCCACACATCTTTCACCTACCTTGCACATGGACTCAAAGAACTGCTGTACAAGTGCAATATCCTTTGTGAAGAGCTGCGGCATACGGCTAGAACAGAGATTACAAATGTTTTTTTATACTTTGTACTACATATTTTAAAAATACCATGCAAAATTGTCAATGCTGTTCAAAAAAAACATCATTATTTCCTTATACCTTGACAGCTTTCCAACAGCAGAGTAAGCAACACATAGTAACTTAGGATCCTACAAAGAAAGTAAGCATAAAGTCTTCAGTAAGTATAAATCAAACTTAACTGAGCAAAACTGTATGAAGTTCACGTTAATATATTTCTGTTGCCAGTTGCAGTTTACCTCCTTGTATTCATTGATGAGCTTGGTAAGACCATTAAGCAACATTAGTCCTAAAGGCTTATTAGTGTCGGGGCATCTGATCAAACATCAGAGGGGGAAAAAAAACTTTTAATTACATAAAACACATTTATAAAGACTGATGTAACTGTAGGGACTGGAAGACAAAACTTACACCATGCAGATATGATGGACAAACTGTAAGGTGAGAGAGAGCAGTTTGTTGTTTGTGTTGGCCCCAAACAGACCGTCATACACAACCTAAAGAGGACAGCAAACTAGTGAGAAAAAACTGCAAAGTTTACTTGAAAGGTGTTGCATAGGAGTATTACAAAAATATCTAGAGCTATATGGATGAACTAAAACAAACTTAGCACAAGAAGCATTTACTGAAACAAGAATAGCTGAAACCCATCGTGTAAATGGAGAAGAAACACTACAGACCGTACCTGGATATTAGCTGGAAAGCACTCTGCAGCCAGACGCGAGCGTAGAAGATGTGGCAGGATCTTCAGCTTAACTCTTGTGCTTACTGGCTCATGTTTCAACTCTTGCTTCACACTGCCCCCCTACAGTAAACAAATAATGGTATTTTGCATTTCTACATGTAGAGAAAATCCTTATATGCACAGGTTATGTTTAAAAAAAAATAGTTTACAAACCTTTGTTTTAAGAGGAACATCCCCCAAATACACTCTGAACATCTTGTTGATAATTAAAGGATTGTTCCAGTCAATGATGCTGGAATATAAGAAAGCAAGTGCATTACTAATGATATATATTCTGATATCTGCAGATCCAGCCCCTCAACCTGATTTCCTTTGAAAAAGTTGATTTTTTTTTAAAAATTGCATCAGAGGTGTACCTAATAAACTGTTAAGTTGTATAAATTACCAGGCAAAAAGAGCACTTAACAGTGGATGACTTGGTGATGCAGATAAAAGCAAAAGCTAAATCAAGCTTCACTGCCTACCTTTGTTTGCTCTTCAGCTCCAGATCAGCTGCAGTGGCCACACTGTGTCTAGTGTCGCTTGATGCCACCACCAGGTGCACCACCGTTTCCACTTCTGGGACTTGCTGTGCCTCAATGAACTTCACTATGCCCAGCTTACACTAATAAAACCAAGTACACAACAAAAAAACATTTACTCATGATAAACATAACACATTGCACTTCTTCTTCCACATTTATATTACAAAATGACATATTACAGAGGAGCTATGAGATACATTTTAAATTGTAATGAATAAATTACACCTAACGGTCAAACTATGGATTAAGCTTATAATTTATTCTCTTCTGAAGCTGTTTTAATAGGCAAGTGCTTTTTAACAAAAAAATAACAGAAATAATCATCTGCCTCTTCAGTGATTCTTTAGGCCTGTGGTTGGATGTCTAATCCACTGTCCTGACCCGCAGCTGGTAGTTCTTGTCATGCTTTGTATCATCGGTAATCTCAGCATAGTAGCACATGAACAAGTTGTCCGGCTGCTGCAGTTTGCACTGGCTCTCCAGAGGAGAAGAGGGACTATCTTTGCCGAGTACAGCTCACAATTGTACAGTTGGGCTCAAATGGGAGAAAACACACTAGTGAGGTAGGCGAATGATATCAAGGACTGCCACTACAGCGACCCGACTAGAAAGCCAGCCAAAAACAGAAGACAAGAATGTCCTATGTTAGTTGGTAAACAACTGAACTTTCAAAATAAGGGTGAGGAGGATTGTCTACTAAATCAACTGGATCTCCAGGTATTCTCTCAGACGGACAAAAAAAATGTTTAAATGCAAAAACATGTCACCAAATATATGTGTTTGAACCTCCCAAAGCAGTGAATGTGTGGGAAATCCTTAGAATATTATCTGCCCAAACGTGCAAAGATATACAGCCAGAACTCATCCTCTCAGTTTAGTTTTAACACCTGCTCCAGCTGCTCAGCATTCCACTGGGCTTCTCCAATCACCCTCTTGGCAGCATACACACTCATCCCTGGGGGAGGCTGTGGGAGACTCTGACTACTCCCACCCACTGTCCCATCTACAGAGGCACCCTGGGAGGAGGAGGGAGCAGGGCGAGTTGGAGATTCATTCAGCACAAACCTAGGAGAACAACACTACAGGTCAAAATTTGTGTTGAAAAACTTCTCAAGAGCAACTAATTTCACTGGCAGTTGGTCATTCTGCAACTCTTACTCATTTAATCATTAGGAACTCACCCATAAGGCATCAGCAAAACATCTAACATAAACTCCAGCAGAAGGTGCACTGTCTTTGGGCGCTCAGTTAGGTTAAATAGAGAAGCATTCTTGGTGGAGTCAGTAGGATACTTTATATGGTAAAGTGTAGGAATCAGCAGGTGCATCAGGCTAAGAGACAACATAGAGCATGGAGAGGGGGGAAAAAATAATAATAATAAAAAAAAACCCCAATAAGGTCAGGTCAAACAAACAGTAATAAGCTGACATCTCTGTATAACTTAACACAAGTCACTCAAGCATATCTAAAATTTATATGTGGATGCGTCCATCTCACCTGTCTTGCTGTGGCTGCGGCTTTCCTTCCATGGCAGTGAGAAGGGTAGGGGCTAGCTCACACTGCTTTACGACCTCCAGACGAGGGTAGCCCATTTTAATGTAGATGATGGTGAAATTCTGCACATAAATGTGACCATGAGCGTCAAGTCAACCTAAGTCAAACACTAATATGATTAAATGACCATGTGTATTATATGGCGTTTAAACAAACAAAAAAGCACTAAAGCATTGATATGACTAAATGCCAGGTTGTTACTGTCTGATATTAGGGTGCAATGCCTCACCAGTGGCACTGGCATACCCATTAGGCAAACATCATAATATGAAATTCTTACTGTAACGAAAGAAGCAGCTGCAGGGTCTTGGTACTGCACCAGCAAAGTTTCTACTGGCAGTTGAATCTTCGGTCTGCTTTTTATCCTCTTGTTCAAGTGGACCAACAACTCCATTACCTAGCAGAAGATGCAGTTTATACATTTTATAGTGTAGTTACATTAAACAGATTCATAAACAACGAGGGGGGGGGGTGTATAAAATCCTTTCAAGAATTTCTGCATCAAGAGGAACTGAGTCTGTATCAATGTTATATCTTTTAATTGCTTTTTCCATGCTGATATTTGAGGTGACTATACTGCAATTTATAAACACTTCTCAAAGTTTAACCATTACAACACAGTCATTATAATCTCTTTAGTAACAGAGACGGGCAACACCCTTCTTACTTTCTTTCGCACCCCCTCCTGAACGCTGGAGAGCTTGAGGAGAACAGGGGGCAGGAACTTGGAGATAATGTCCTGTAGCTGTTCATCAGTCTCTGCATGGCCCAGCCGAAGGAACACACGTTCCAGTTGATCTGTCAGTAACATATAACACCCTGGTTAACTCATTTTCAGGCCAGTATTTGTCACACCAACACCATTCATTATTAATTCTAAAATATCTTTCTATAATAAGGTGTCTCCAACAGACAGTGCGCCCTTCAGTTAAATATAGAGGGAAACCAAGATGCAAGCTTAAAACAGTCTCGCAGGCATGTTGCTGCGGTTTGGCTGATAACGTTTGTCCTGTCAGCTGCTGTGTTGGTGCAACCATCACCCAGCCCTGCCTTGCTTCTCCTGGCATGGCTCACCAACCAACCATCCAGCCAGCTAGCTACAACAACTACCAAGACTATCCACGCATTTGATTCTTTCTCTATTATACAAATAGCTTTCCACTTCAAGTGACATCCTGCACATCCCATCCTCAATGTCCCAAATATACTAGCTACAACTCTACACTTTCAAAGTTTGATAAATGGATATATATTAATAGCCTACTTGATGGTTTCATTTTGACCATGACTGGGCAAAGGGCCTCCTGACGTTAGCATTCTAGTTAGCTTAGTAGCTAACTATCGCTCCTGCCCCTGGTTTTTAACTAAAAGAAGCTTTAGCGTTACACCAAAAACACCCCGACTGTTAGGACGGATAATGCATGTTCCTAGATGCGTTTTTGAAAACCAAGAGCGCGACATTTGACGAGATATTAATCGCTAATAACCCAAAAAGAAACTTACTGAGTTCATCCTGGGCAGCCATGTTTGCAGAAAATCATCAGCGACCCTCCCAGTTCACAGACTGTTACTGCA
Organism: Bujurquina vittata; assembly: GCA_015106715.1. Lineage (NCBI taxonomy): Eukaryota > Metazoa > Chordata > Actinopteri > Cichliformes > Cichlidae > Bujurquina > Bujurquina vittata. Next base: position 2,533 of record VUQK01022737.1, on the reverse strand, counting down.
CCCACCGGTGCCACTCCTAAGCTGCTGCTTCATTACCCAGACATCACAAATGATTACATAAAACACCACAAGTCACAGTTATGTCTTGTACATATAAATTATGCACTACAGAGCCCATTTCTACATGCTTACAACTGATATCTACCGCTCTTCAAGTACAACGGGATAGATAGATAGATAGATAGATAGATAGATAGATAGATAGATAGATAGATAGATAGATAGATAGATAGATAGATAGATAGATAGATAGAGTATGAAAACCATGCACTGCAATGCATTTGGTTATGTTTTCATGTCTAGATAGATAGATAGATAGATAGATAGATAGATAGATAGATAGATAGATAGATAGATAGATAGATAGATAGATAGATAGATAGATAGATAGA
>VUQK01022731.1:0-12579 GCA_015106715.1 Bujurquina vittata | reverse complement strand
CTTACACTGGTAGTTACCCAAAGGCGGGGGGGGGGGGGGGGGGCGGGGGGGGGGGGGGGGGGGGGGGGGGGGGCGGTGGACGGTGGTAAGAGAGAGAGAGAGAGCGCGCAGAGTTCCGCTGCTGTGTGCGGACATTATCCTGCGTTTACTTCTTTCACTTTGCGCGCAGAAACGCGGGACGCTGCGCTCTCTGCCCGCAGCGCGCGGCCGCAGACAGGTGACCGCGGACGGAGGCTGAGGGAGGGGGCGAGCAGGCTGTCACACACGCTCGGCTCTCGGCACAGCGCAGTTATTCTGTGCACTCAGAGCGTGCTGTTTCTCCTCCCTGCCTTCAGCTCCTGATTTTTCCAGGTTTGAGGAAACTGTCAGAGCTGCTGGCGTTTTTGCCGCAGGTGGGAACAGGTTCATTATCACATGTTGGTGATATGACATCTGAGCCGTGGGCTGGCTGGGCTTTTCTCTACATTCGGAATAACGGGAGCGCCCAGAGGAGTTAACGGAGTGCTGCTGCTTCTTCTGTTCCTTTCACGCTGGTGCTTCTTTCTTTTCCTCTGAAATCCAGGGATGGGTTCTCATGCAACAAGCGGCAGCAGCGCCGCGCAGCAGCTGCGGCTCTGCGCACTCTTCGCAGGGATAACGCGCTGTTGAGTCCGCGCTGCTCGGATATTCGTGCTCTACCTGCAGGATTACAGCTTCCTGACATCCTGACGCCCGTTTCTCTTTTTCTTTCTTTTTTCCCTGTGACCGGGTGTTTTCTCTCTGCGGGGCGCAGGGCGGGGATGAGCTGCCGGATTTCCTAAACTGTCCTGAGAAGTGCCTCGTCGCTCTGCGCGGTGCTTCTGCGTTTCCCTGTGCGTGATTGAACCGTTGGAGCGGAGGCAGCGGATCCAAACATGGGCAGGCGCTCCGATCGTCGCCCCCAGCTGAGAGCGTGCCTCACCCTCCGGGTCCTGTGGATGCTCCAGGCTTTCCTGGACCTGGCGGGCTCCCAGGAGATTTACGCACCGCATTCGATCCGCGTGGAGGGCGACGTGACGCTGGGGGGGCTTTTCCCGGTCCATGCCAGGGGGGTTCCGGGGATGCCGTGCGGGGACATCAAGAAGGAAAACGGCATCCACAGACTGGAGGCCATGATGTACGCCTTGGACCAGATCAACGGCGACGACGAGCTGCTGCCCAACGTCACTCTGGGCGCGCGAATCCTGGACACCTGCTCGCGGGACACGTACGCGCTGGAGCAGTCGCTGACTTTCGTCCAGGCGCTCATCCAGAAGGACACGTCAGATGTGAGGTGCACCAACGGGGAGCCTCCGGTGTTCGTGAAGCCCGAAAAAGTTGTGGGGGTCATCGGGGCCTCGGCCAGCTCCGTGTCCATCATGGTAGCCAACATCCTGCGCCTGTTCCAGGTAGGAGTCAGCTGACCCACCACACCTGAGGGTCTGTCTCACCCACATTAATGAATACCGTCACAGATCACCCCCCCCCACACACACACACACACACACACACCACGCACACACACACCTCCGCCACAAACCCACTCTGTGAGCGCGCGCATGTGTGTGTGTGGACTGTGACTCCTGCAGACAGAAGAACACGACAGCAGCAACCAGCACACGTCACGCGTGTTTCTGCCGGAATGAGTCGTGCAGGGGAAGCTGCGGGATTTTCTGCTGTGTGTGTGTGTGCGTGTGTGCGTGTGTGCGTGCATGTGTGTGTGTGTTGGTTTCTGGATGTTGGTGGTGTGAAGCTGAAGGCTCTGGGTCTGTGGTGGCCTCTTTTCTTCTTCTCCTGTTTCTCAGGCCTGATTTGAATGTTTTCTCTCAGTTCAGTCTGACTTCAGATTTATTGCCCGTTTCTGCAGCTGCACACTTGTGTATGAATATTTTAACGATTCTTTATGGTCTGTGTTTGTTGCAACATTACATTTTGCATTGCAATGCACAAAAAAAGCCTTTATTTTGTTTTTCTCTAAAACATCAGCTGGGGTTGTATTCGTCAGCAATGATGAGTTGGAGCTCACAGGGTTGAACTCAAACTGATGGTTTCCCTGACCCACATCACCTGTTTTTAGTGGCACTCTGAGCACCTTCGGTTTGATGCTGTTTTTCATAAATCCATCTGGCATTTAACATCTCTCTTCTGCCTCATCTAGATCTTCTTTTGAGGTTTCCAGGTTTTAATGTTCTCTACTCTGGCTCGTGTGTTTCCATTGAGTTTTTAGTTTTTTGGACAGAAACAGGAAGCAGCAGGGACATATTTTCACTTCTCTAACACTGGATGGATGCGAGTGACCTGGTGGCTGTTAAGAGGTTAAACGGGCCACATTCAGCTGGCTGTGATCGCTGTGTTTGGATGAATATGGTCGGTAACAGAAGCCCTGCAGGTGAAACAGAAACAGACGAGCAGCTGTTAGAAGGAAAAGGTCAACGAGGCTGAAAGAAAAACACCAACGAAGAAGTGCCTCGCATCTGAAGAAGACGTGACAAAACCTGACAGCTGTGCAGGGTTTGAGATGTGTCGCAGTGGGTTCAGTGCTTTCTGACTGGATGAGTTCAGGTGCTTTAAATGGATGATTTTTCTGAAAACACCTGGTGTGTCCGTGTTTGCTGAAGGGATGAGAGGCGACGGGCAGAGCGAGGGGCAGCCAGAGGACGTGCAGAGATTTAATGTGGAGGGTTTTGGATTTTGAGGATGGAGTTCAGTTCAGATCAGCGTGAGACTGAAGCAAGAGGGAGGACTGGGTCTCCTTTTTTTATCCAGCTCTCTCCACGAGTCCATCTAGGTGCCGGCTCCATTCCTTATCTTCTCCGGTTGCGTTAAAGGTCTTCAGGATCATCAAAAATCAGCCTTCAAGAGAAAGTAAACCTGTGTCAGAATTGTTAGTTTTCCCAGCTGACCTCTTTATAATGCTATCAGACTTTATGTTGCCCCCTTCTCCTATTTAACTCCCCTTTACCTGACCCTTATGCATGCCAGGGTTGGTAAAAAATCCATCCGCAGATACTAATCAATGGCAAAAATTCAGATTCTCATTTGCAGCGGTATCAGTACCGATGGTATTGGCCTCTTCCAGCTGATACACACCACACTGCTGCAGGCACACAGCCCCTCCCCTCACTAACAGCTGGAGCAGCTGTCGTTCACGACACTGAAAAAAAGCTCCTGTTCGAACAAGCTTTGAGAATTAAACAGTTATCATCAATGTTCCCTGCTCAGTGCACACGTTCAGTTATTAGCAATTAGCCTCAAAACCATTAGCAACACCATCATCAGCTCATGTACTCCTGCCGTGTGTACCAAAATAATTGGAGGGCCATGTGATGAAGCGCGACCATCTTTCTTCTTCAGGGTTTCGACTGTTTGGACCTAAACTGAGTCAGGATTTACACACCTGCAGCTGTGTGGCGCTAACATGTTTCAGCTGTTTACTCAGCATCTTTGAATCCTTTTTTCTTAAATCTAGCTCATCTGATCCACACGTCTTCATTTTTCTGTGTGAAGCCGCCGCTGGAGTCCAGATCAAACAGCTGGACCTGATCTGATGGAGGCTTCGTGTTAGTCACTGTTTCAATCAGTTGGTGCGACTGTAAATTTGGGGGTGTTTTCTTTTTGGACCAATGGTTCAGTCACACTGGAGAGGATTACAGCACGAGTAGGAAAAATTGGTGGTTGCATTGAATTGTTTTGCCATTGGTGATTGATTGCAGTTCGTTAGTGACTGTTTGGTTCCCCAGAGGTTGAAAGTGTTGTATGCTCAACCTCTGGGGAACCAGACTCTAACTACCCGTCACCACTTTTGATCACAAGTTGATTGCAGAGGGTGGGAGGCAACTCAGACTGGCTGCAGTCACGTCTGATTTCTAAATGCAGACCGATTTCCAGCTTGTCTGCGACCCGTCTCTCTGCAGTTGGCTCAGCTGTTTGTGTTCTGGTTGCATTTGGGTGCTGATGTAATTTTGCAGTTAAATTTCCTGCAGCGTCTCCGTCACTGTGAGGCAATTTCTGAATTTCTGCTTCCGATCTTTGAGGTTCTAAATATAAACATTTGGTGTGAATTTCTGTGCATGGAATCATTTACAACAGATAGCAACATATTTCCACTCATTTATCACAGTTAATGTCCACATCATTGCAAACAGGTTGCACGCAATTCGACCCCATTAAATTACTTTTTTTTTTTCTCCGTCTTGACGAACCAAAGTTGAAGGCAGCGCCTGGCTGTGAAAGTTGCTGACCTGGTCTCTGTCTTTGAAGCAACCATTTGCAACATGATTATAAGTTTATTGCACATGTTGGCAGTAATTTTGGTCGTGCTACCGTCTTCCCTAGTGTGACTGTACCATTAGCAATGCTGGGAAACACTATGATGGCTCTTCCAGCAGGAGAGCAAGGAATCAGCTTAAAAGTTTTCTGCAGGGAAAGTTGCTGGACCCAGCACAGCAACTCAGATGAGCGATTTGGTAAAATTGAACTCTTAATTTGATGTGGCCCTCGATTCATGTACCGCTGCCCACTCGCTGTAATGCTAAGTGTTAACTGTGTGGTGGCTGTGGAGCAGCAGAGCGCTGTGGAGTTCATTTCCACTTCCAGCATGAACACAAAGTAACGCGTACATATACCAGCAGGAGTTCTCCAAATCATATTAAACCTTATTTTCATATATACGATGAATAATTCAGCCGACCCTAATTAGTCGACAGAATAACTACTCTTACACAGCTCTGCAAACTCCATGGTGTGTTGGACAGTTAAAGGTAACGGGCGGTGCTGGGGTAACAATGTTTTCAGCTGTATGACTGTTGGCATGTTTGTATCACAGGCCGTGCACTTCATTACACAGTCGCATTGATCATATTGATCATATTGATCATAGACTCTGCAGTCACAGTTCCCTAAAAGTGAAACTCGGAGCCTCTCATGATTTCCTGGATGTGTCGGTTGTGTTATCGTTGATGTGTGAGGCACAGTTTCACAGCTTAGTAACTTCTTTAAGCTTTTCAGAGCTTTGGCTTTCAGGCTGGCCAAACTTCCACCAGTTCAAAACAGATTTTGAAAAGAACTTAATGGCCGCCGAGCTGAGGATGTTTTTAATAACAGACTCTGAAAAGCTGATTCTCAGTGGGAGCACAAAGTGTTTCTTCTATCTCAAACATTTCACAGCACACAGCGGGAAAAATGCCTCCTGTAAACACTGGGCTGACCTCAAGTTTGAAGTCATGTGAAGATAAACAGAAACACTTTTTTTTATTACTATTATTTAAACGTTGCTCAAGGAAAACCTTTGCAGGAATCAAATGGATTTAAGTGATTAGTGTGTCTGTTAGGAAACACACAATTGTGCAGGTTTAGCTGAAAGTAAATGGGTCACACAGAGGAGTCAGGTGCTGCATCCTTACAGTGCTGCCCTCGCTGCAGTCAAATGGGAGGGTAATTATTTTCCCAGTGATGGAAAAGTCATCTGTTCCGCAGCTGTTTTCACTTCATTAAACCCCTGATGTTCCTAAATGGTCCAGTTGGCACCAGAGTCACATCACAAACACATTAAGGCCCACTCCCCGGACTGCTGCCCCCCTTTGGTGGATCAGGGGTCACAGCAGAGCCAGGAAAAGGTTTTCACAGCTCATGTCAGGCAGTGTTTCCTTCACAGGAAACCTTAAAGATGAGCACCGGGAAGCTGAGTGGGATTACTGAATTTAGTGCAGTAATGTGGTACTGTACTGCATTACAGAAAAACGTAATGTGGTTACAGGTTACACCCAGTACTAGCAGTACTGTAAGTGACATCCTCTGAACCTGCCTTGACTCAGATTTCGTGCACCTATGGGAGGCGAGCAGCTCTGAGCTGCTGCTTTGGGCTCGACTGCTGCACCGGCGTTGGTTTGTGGATCAGAGCTGTAATACTGCGGTTCAGAGACGCCGTATATGAATTATTTTAACACGTTTCCTCTCAAATTAGTAAAGAAAAGGAAACTAATGAAGTCTTTTTACCACTGAGGCCAAGAATCCTTCCTAAGTGTTACGTCACACTGCCTCAGAGATACAGCCTGCCTGCTGTGGTGATGCTTCCTGTTATGTGTTATTCACTCAGTAAAGTAAGGGCCTTATTATATTAACATTTGAGGTTTTTACCTTACATCAGAAGGGATGTTGTTGCTGCTGCCATCAGTCATTAGCTTCTTCTGTTCTACATGAGACAAGCTAACCTGACCATGAGGCTAAAAAGCAGCACAGACTGCCACACCACGCTGAGGTGAGCGCAGGCAGTGATGCTGATCTGTGTGGATATGAACATAACGCTCTTTAATGGAGGAAGTCGTGTTCTCCTTCTCCTTGATGTTTTTCCACAGTAAAACCATCCCCTGCATTAACTCTGACACGTGGTGGAGTTATAATACAATGCATGTACCTAATGAGCTGCAGCCTGCGTCCCACCCATTAACTCCCATTATCACCCCTGCTGGTACAAACAAAACATATTTATCTTTTGAAAGCATCTAAAGCCACCTACCAGAACAATTATCGGACACATATGGAGGGCGGGTAATGATGCCCAATTAGACAAATTGTTTTGTTTTTATTAGAGGGTTCAGTTTCACTCAAATTTATGGCTAACGAGGGAGGATAGTCTATAATATGCAGTGACAGAGGGATTTAACGAGCCCGTGCCTTCACTGCACCTGTGCTGACTCAACGTTGTCACGGCCAGATGAAGCAGCCGAGGGGACGGCGAGGAAGGAAAACAGGAGAAAAAACGAGAAAGAGGGAGCCGGGAATATCCCAGTCAGGCTTCCTTCACAATGATGCATTAATGTAAGAAAATGTCTTCAAAAATCATCAAAGGTCAATATGAGTATGATTAAATTCAAAGTTTGGTCCATGGTTGGTGCCATGAAAGTACTGCACAAGAAGGAATGATGTTAAAACAGAAACGACAAAAATCTGATATTTTTGCTAATTTCACGTGTTATTGAGAGGATGGGCGGAGCTTCCTCACAGGTTCCGTCTCTCCGGTCGATCCGGAGCCTCGACGTCAGGGCCACACAGTCAGGGCCAAAACCTCTGGAAGTGGCACAAATTGTGTTTTTCACACACAAAAAGTGGATCACAGGAAGAAGTTGGTCTTTGAGGACATTTTTAGTATGGTCAGTACTTTCAAAAAAACAAAAAAAAGGTGGACAAGCAGAAGACAACAATCTGTGATTGACTTGGACCGCTTATGATGCAAGAAAAGATGTGCATCATTGAGCCCAGAAGATCACACACAGCACGGCACGGGGGACTCAACAGTTTATGACAAAGAACAATTTAAATACTCTTCACATAAATTTATTTCTTTTTGCTAATAAAATATTTGAAACTTATGAAATGCTTATGATTGTTTTGCATTAAGCCAGAGAAACTTGTAAAAAGCATGTTGGACCGTGTAAAGGATGGGCGGAGTGGTTTCCGTCAGTGTGAATCTGTGCAATCATTGGCTAACAGCTTGTCAAAAGTTAGACAATCTTCATTCCTAATTTCAGCAACATCATTTTCCTTTCACTCAGAATTTGCAGGAAATTTCTTCTGGAACAGAAACTGACCAAAATGGTCAATAATAAATAAATAATTTGAGTTTATCAAGTATGGAAGTATGTAATTTGATGCACATCACCCCTCTGTTACTTAATTTCCACAGAAAAAGGAGATCTGAAAAAATGTTGATGGATGTATTGATGCCGGTGCAAACCCTTGTTTTAGCTGCGCCTCTGCAGCCACATGACAGGAAGTTAGCGATCCAAACCTTTCAGTGGGATAAAACCCGATAGACATGCAGACAGAGGAATGATTAAATTAATGCACAAGAATCTGAACTTTCTGCTTTTAGTTTTTTGGATTTAAGTCTTTTATTTATTCTTCTGTATCTTTACTTCTCTGGAGATTCTGCACCTGCTTCTGTGACACGTTAAATTTCCTGCAGCATTGCTCAGTCTGCAGCGATGCATCAACTTCTTCACCTCTTTCATATTTCAGTGCATGTGTTTGAACCATATGTAGCAGCAGAGTAAACAGGTGGCCCTTTACTTTATATGAAAACACGATTTAGCACGAGTCCTCACTAAAACCTGCACGCATGTGAAGTCATTTATCATTTTCAGAGAGGTAATCATATGTTTTTTAGCTGATGTGAGTGTTCTGCTGTAGAGAAAACAGTAATTGTACTGAGTGGCACTCGTCGCCGGCTCTGTCAGCTCTGAATGAATCACCCGGTGATTCATGTTGTATCATCTCGCTGTGAGCTGGGAGTTAAGGACCTCAGGTCGGGATGAAGCTGCACAGGTAGGAGAGGCGGAGGGTTTAGCTTCCAGGTTCAGAAGGAGAGTTTAAACTGCAAAACATGCAGAAGCACCATTCAAACACAGTCTGAAGTGCTTAAAATGTGACCTGGGTCAAAGAGTCACTCATTATTCTGTGTGGAAACCCTCACTGATAGTGTTTTAATACAAAGCGTCGGAGTTTAACCCAGCAGAAAGACTCAGAGCCATTTTTGATGCCTGGCTTGTAGCATAGGGTTTCCTGCTTCCTCACAGGAACAATATGTCTCAGTATCGTTAAAAACAGAGTTTACAAAGTGAGCATTAAATGCAGTCATTAGGATAAAAAAGCAATACCGGATCAAAAGGATCAAACTAAATAGGACTTCTGTTTTTCATTATAGAAATGCAAAAATACGATTAAAGTGAATTATTCTGGCCACAATAATCAGAAACTATTACAGCCCTGAACACGTGTACAGAGTGAGCAGTGTGGTGTATTTAAGTGTGTATTGATCCAGACTGTAAAGCACTTTACAGCTTTGTGTGTTTTAAAAATTCAGATGAATTTTCTTGTGTCTGTGTGAATGCATTTTTCTGTCAGCCGTGTTGCTGATTGTCTGCATCCAGAATCTGAACCAGATTCGTGTGACGCTCCCCTCGATGTGCATGTTCCACTAAATCTGTTCCACACAGCGTCTAACTGAAAGGAAAGGCTTTGCCACTTTCTGTGCCCGTGATCAATATTTTTAGATGCCGCACAGACTCGTAACTCTTAGACACAGAAGTATTGAAAAAGCATCTCTGACCTATATTCACTGAAGTACCGCGGCCAGACTGCTGATTCCTTAAAATTATGCTTGTGTTGGCTGTAGATGCCCCCACATTGCATCCATCTTTTATTACTTCTGCAGGCAGGTAGGAAGGTAAAAGTTTTTTCAGGTCAAAACAAATTGGGCAGCTGTGATTGGCAGGTAGCGTCCTCAGTGTGGCGGCTTTCATCGCCCAGGAAGCTCCAGTTTCCTGAGACTGCATGAAAGGAGGTTTGATCTCGGCTCACTTTGTTGCCTGTTGCTGGGAGAACCGGCCCTCTACTGTAGTGAAAAACCACGAGTAATGAATACGAATGACTTGCTTTGGAAAGTTGGTCTGCATGAGGCAATGCTGCAGTAAAAACATAATCCCGTGGTATTACTGAACAATGAATCACATTGTTTTTGTTAATGAAGCTGCGGCAGGACTGCAGGACATCGTCCATCATCACAGCTTCATGCTCCGCTTCATTAGAGCTGGTAATGAAGCCGTTTGTGTCGTCATGAATAGTGAGACTAATGAGTCATTAACATGATTTTATTGTTTTTAATGAAGGGACAAACTCTGAAATACTATTAAGAATACCAACAGTTTGATTCTTTTGTCATGGCTGGGCTTCAGTTCACAGTCATTACCCTTCATCGAGGTTCCTCAGATAATTAGCTGCTTTCAAACATGCAAGGAAATTCCCCATGACTGTGTCCTTGGCCCAGAGTCAAACCTTTTTAGTGGGTGTTGGACTCCATCAAGGTCGACCCTTGTTTCTGATCCTGTTTGTGACATTCATCGACTGGATATCAAGGTGTAGCTGGGGTGAGGAGGTTGAGGGATGGTAGCCAGCACCTCCAAGTCTGAGGCCATGGCTCTTTGCTGGAAAACGGTAGATCACTTCCTCCACACTTCCTGGCTTTCCTAAGAGATGGAGTTAGAATATCTCAGGGTCTTACTGGGAAAGTGGAGCATTAGGTGAACCTTTGAATTGGTGTGGCACCAGCAATAATATACTGGAGGCCAGTGACTGAAACAGCTACCGATGAGAGCGAAGGACACCGAGTGGTGAATACATTAGAGGATTGCGTCGGCAACTTGAACAAGGAAGACCTTCTAGTGACCAACCATCAAATCACTTGATATGTACACAGGGTTTTAGGAGATGGAGACGAGCTCAGACAGCTGGAGGAAGCTCAGGGTAGAGCCGCTGCTCCCGTGTTGGAGCCAGCTGAGGTGTTTCCTCGTCTGATCGGGATGCCTCCTAAACATGTCCATTGGAGATTTTCAAGGGACACCCAACTGAGGTAGGCCTAGAACTTGATGGAGAGATAGTAGATCTCGTGGGTCGGGAGTAAAATGGAAATCATCACTGACAAAAATGTTTGGCGTTCCTGCTTAGCCTGCTGCCACTGCAACACGACTTCATCCACTGGTCATCCATTCAAAATGGATGGATGACCCAATTCCATCAACAGAAACAAAGGAGGAAGAAGTTGACTTATATATTAAATTCCTTTATGAATTAAATTCAAAGATGTTAGCCTTCAGGGTCTTTATCTTGCAATTTAAAGCGCCTTGAAAGGAATGGTCATATATTAATTTTAGCTTTTCTGTTGCAGTATTTTCTAGTTCTCTAAACAGGTGTATGTTGGAAGTTAACTGATGGGTTGATGAGAATCGAGGTTAAACCCTGAATGAAGCAGCAGAGAGGCAGTGCCTGTCAGATTTCCTCTTTGTTTCTTCCCTCCTCTCTCCTAATTTTAACCCGCCGTCCTCTCACCACCGCCTCTCAAAGCTGCAGCTCGTCCTAATAATCCAACACCCAGGAGAGGCCAGTTCCATCTTGGCTGCTTCTCTTTTTGTTTCAGCGCCTTTGTGCCGCCTCTCAACCAATCACAGCCGCTCGCTGAGCCTCTTTTCCTCGCCGTCTTTGCTGTGCATAAAAGAATTGCTGTGGTCGATTCGGATGGCCTTCGGAGATGCACTCGGGCCCAACTATTGCCAGCAGAAAAGCTCCTGTGGGCCCAGGCGGCGCTCTCACTCTGCTTCCAGTGTCCGTGGCTACAGCTGTGGATTAAACAGCTTTGTTTCAGCTTGTTGATAGTGATGACACATCGGTGCATGTATGGACTCACATCTATTTAGTTCAGTGCTTCTGAGTGCTTTTTCATCCTCAGGCTTAAACTGAGCAAATTAACTGTCACCACAGGGCAGACATCTTCAAACACAGACTTAAGCTGCACACTTGTTTCTGTCTTTTCCTTCAATATATACACTCACCTCAGTGGACATACAGGACACTGAAGAATTAATGTAACATACATTTTCTGTCGTAACTTTCCTTTTGTCTGTTTAGGTTCATCATTAACCTACAAAGATGGTTCAAAATATGCTGCAAAGGAGTGACCTAAAAGTCACCGGGCAGCTTTTCTTGTCTTCTTTGATGATTTCCTGGATTCCTTCACAAAGAAAATTTTAACATTAGAGAAAAAAATTATTCATAACCATCTCACAGATGTATAATTACATACAGCTGCTCTCAACAGTACTGATATTTTTTTAGACTTTCTCTCCAAGTCATCTTTCTGAGTTAACTTCAATAGTTACTTCCTCCAAACCTCCAAACATGTCTATTAGATCTCATTCCTTCAAGACTGCTCAAAGAAATCCTTCCATTAATTGATGCTTCAATCTTAAATATTATCAATCTGTTGTTATTAATTGGCTACATGCCACAGGTTTTTAAGGTGGCAGTAATTAAAAATTAGTTAAAAGGCCATTACTGACCCAGCTGTCTTAGCTAATTACAGGCCAATCTCCATCCAAAAAAGTAAAAACTAACTAAAACTAAACTATAATGTAAAAAACAAAACTATTGTAACCATATCTGCAACCTTCCCTTTCTCTCCAAAATCCTTGAAAGAGTAGTTGTAAAACAGATAACTGATCATCTGCAGAGGAATGGTTTATTTGAAGAGTTTCAGTCAGGTTTCAGAATTGATCACAGCACAGAAACAGCATTAGTGAAGGTTACAAATGATCTTCTTAGAGCCTCTGACAGTGGACTCATCTCTGTGTTCCACAGGGTTCTGTGCTAGGACCAAATTTATATTATACATGCTTCCCTTAGGCAGTATGATTAGATAGCATTGCATAGATTTTCATTGTTATGCAGATGATACTCGCTTTATCTATCCATGAAGCCAGATGACACACATTAATTAGTTAAACTTCAGGAATGCCTTAAAGACATAAAGGCCTGGATGACCTCTAATTTCCTGCTTTTAAATTCAGATCAAACTGAAGTTCTTGGGCTCGGCCCCACAAATCTTAGAAACATGGTGTCTAACCAGATACTTACTCTGGATGGCATTACCTTGGCCTCCAGTAACACTGAGAAATCTTGGAGTCATTTTTGACCAGGATATGTCCTTCAATGCACATATTAAACAAATATGTATATCATCCAGTAAATGGCAGC
>VUQK01022728.1:0-16378 GCA_015106715.1 Bujurquina vittata | reverse complement strand
ACTGCTGCCTCACAGTTTGAATACCATCTGGAAGGCCCGGGTTCGATTCCACCTTGGCCCGGCGTCTCTCACTGTGTGGAGTTTGCATGTTCTCCCCGTGTCTGCGTGGGTTTCCTCCGGGTACTCCGGTTTCCTCCCACAGTCCAAAGACATGCATGTACTGGGGTTAGGTTAATTGGCTAATCTAAATTGCCCATAGGTGTGAATGTGAGCGTGAATGGTTGTCTGTCTATCTGTGTTGGCCCTGCGACAGACTGGCGACCTGTCCAGGGTGTACCCCGCCTCTCGCCCTTTGTCAGCTGGGATAGGCTCCAGCCCCCCCGTGACCCTGAAAAGGATAAGCGGAAGCTTGGATGGATGGATGAATGATATTCCAATATCATTGCTGTAGATCCTATGGTGTGGAGCAGTGAATCAATGTCTAATTCAGTCCTGGCATACAGTTTGATGCCATCAATGTACAAGAGGTGGCTGATGTTTTCTCAATTCTGGAGTCAGTATCCGTAGCTAGTCTTGTTAATGATCTGGCTGAGGGGGTTCAGGCCTATGAAGAACAGTAGTGGGGACAGAGCATTTCTTTGGTAAATCCTACACTTGATGGTGACTTGTGTAATTAGCTTGAAGTTGGCCTCTAGTGTTGTTCTTCACTTTTGAGTCATGCGCTTTCTTCTGATCAATCTGTTCATCTTATAGCCAAGCATCTCAAGAATCATTGCTACTGGGGTAAAGATAGGCTGGTTGGTTTCAGTGATGGTCGCAGTAGGGATTGTCCATAGTGCTTCAAGTAGTCTTGGTAATTAGACTTGGGGGTCCAGTTTTCCAGCTTAGCCATGATCTTGTCTTTCAGGCCAGCTGCTCTTGCATTCAGCGTACCAGCTGTTATTGCTCCTTGCCAATGTTGGATATTGTTTTGATGTTAGTCTGGATGTTGAGTGTCAAAGAATTAATGGGTCCCACATCCTCTTCATGTAGTCCCTTTCACCGGGGTTACATGTGTAGTAGCATTCCAACAATTCACGATTCTCATTTTGTGTCCACTTATGCAGTATTCTTGTTCTAATAGTCCACTTATCGTCAGTATGCCCTGGCTCCTATAATATGGAGGGTTTTTTTTAGCCAGGGTAGATTTTTCCACATGCCCGCTGCTATCTGTCTTGTGGTCTCACTTTAATATTTAGCTGGCAGAAATTAACATGATTTTAATATTCCCCATGTATAGTATTTGTAAAGTATTTGTAAGCAATTAGAAGTGTTGATTTTAAATGACTCTCTGAATTTTTATGGTCGTTGAGTTGAAAAGAGTTTATTTTGTCTTTAACCAGAAATTATAATTTATTCATCATGTCTCAGCTCCTGTAGATGACACACCAGTGAAATGGAAATCTTTTGGGATTAAAGTGAAGCAATATTTTCCTTCCCAGCGGAATCTGGAGGAATGTAAGCAGAATGTTTTGCAACAGCAAACAATATGCAGTCACTGTTAAAACAAAACAGGGATGCAAATTACTTTTTTGGAAACCTAATAGAAATGAAAAAAATCTTACTACACACTTACCATAATTCAGAAGGAACTAGTGGAATGACAACTGGATGGAGGCCAGCTGGGAATGAGGTTTGTTGCCAGTTTTATTTCTTTTCTTTTTTGTATAGGCTAAATGAGCTGAATTAGTCAGTGCCCCTTTCAGGTTGTGTGTGCATTGTGATGCCTAGTTTTAAAGGTCCTGGAACACAATTACTTGTGTTGATTTCTCATGGGAAAAGCCCGTTTGTTGATCCCAAGCACATTTCTTATATATTTTTTATGTTAAATTATTTGGTTTTCTCTTTTGGGGTGAGTTTTGGAAAGTGGTGAGAGTTATGTTAAGACACCCGATACTGGAAGTACTTTAAGTAAATTCCAGTTTAAGAAACTATTGGAATTCTCTGGACTGATTACAATTACTGTTACAGCTATGATACTGGAAAGTTGTATAATTCAGCTGCTGGCTCACCAGCTAATGGCGTTTCAGGAGAAAGCGATTTCATAAAGTTTGGCAGAACTTGGGCTATGTCATTCCTTCCTCTGCCCTCGGAAGAATAATTTCCGCTTGGACTAGTGAACTGTTCTTGTAAGGGATCTTCCGTTGTGTTGCTTTTGGCTTCTGGTCCGAATGTTGAGTAATGTGATGGCAGGACTGTCCAACGGACTGAAATCTTGGTTCTTCTATTTCTCAGCAGATTGAAACATATCAAAAATTGCTGACAACACGACATCTGTGCTTAAAACATACCCTGCTTTTTTGATTCGTACTGCCTTATTGAATTATATACTGTAGCTCTTTCTGTCATGCAAAATTATCTTAGACTGCCACATGATAAAATGATAATACTCTGGCTCACACGTGTTCTTTTTCACACAATTGATTTTATATTTGCATTTAATATTAATATTTTGAGTAGCTTAAATGGAAATTGAGGGTTTAGCAAAGTAATTTACAAACAGTGTTTCATGCTCGTCTGGGATTAGAAAGTTTGATGACTTCAGTCAAAAGTAATGCTGCTTTTTTTCATTTCTTAAACTCTAAGGTCATATGCAGTCCACATAGTTTTAGACACTGCATTTTTTTGTTAGATGACTGTGTATCAAAAATAATTAAGATACAATTATATGAATAATATGGTCTAATGTGGTCTCAGCTGTAATTTGACCAGTTTAACAAATAAATTGGATTGACCATTGAGAAATTCCTGCCATTTTATGCACTGTTATTACCTATTGCACCTATTACCATGGATGCAAATGTAACTGGTCAGTTCACTTAAGGGTGGGATTAGAATTTTGACCCATTACATTTAGTCAAAATACATTTTAATGCAAGTAAAACAGGCCTTCCTCAGGCTGCAAAAACAAACAGAGAGAGAGAGTAGGAATATTAGGACTGTCAGAATAAACTTAGATCCATCCATGTGTCAGTGATGAGAAGAAAAACAGAGGGAGGGTGCACAACAACTCATGAGCATGATATTGCCATTGACTAAAAACATACTGCAACAGCAAGCCAAAAAGTTTTTGATGGTCAGGAAGTTTAATATTTTGAAATGGCCGAATCAATCATCTGGACGCAACTTGACTGGGGATATGCTTTACTAGCTGAAGAAAAACCACCCAGAGACAGCTGCAGTAAAGATATGGCAAAGTGTCACAGACACTCTTTGTGAGGTCCATGGATTCCAGACTTCATGTAGTCAAGGATTCTCAACAAAGTATTTAATGTGAATTCTCAATTTATGTTATTTATGAAAGAAAGACATACAATATATATTTAGAGCTTGCTTATTTTGCAGAACTCTTATTTGTTTGTTTGTTTTTTGCCTTATTTTTTAACATCCCAAGGAACCTGTGAAGTATAATTTCTTTAGTTTTATGTCTTGGCTTGGCGTTGTAAGTCTTTACTGGAATACTTTGTTAAATCAAACAGTGATCCTTCCTGCTTTGTATCTACAGCTCCAATCTTTCTGTCAGCAATGCAGGGAATAAACATCTATCACGGCCCCTTAGATTATGAGATAATCAAATTATCATAATGGATTCACCTTGTGCTTCTGGTGTGCGTGAGATACCTTGTTTCTGTTTGTCACCCTGGTGACCACTGCAACTTGTCTCACAAGAAAACAGCTCAGTCTATCTCACAACAGCTTTAAATTTTCCAATTTTCCAAGATCCAATCTTATTATTTGATAATATGGAACTGCTCAAGGCATGTAAAGCAAACGCTGAGCTCCCACGTGGTTGGACAGCTCAATGAAAGTTCTGTAGTAAATCTCTGTATTTACCATATTGTAGTTGGATGTGTTCTTGCTTACTTAAAAAAAGCCTTTATATATGATTGATAGTGTAGCTATTTTTTACAAACTCAAATCCCACTTACTAACTTATTGTGAAGCTCCAGCATTTATCACACAGCATACAGCAGATCAGACTGAGTTTGCTCAGTTGTCATAAAGATGGAGTTGTTTCATGGTGTATTTTTAAATTAAGCCTTTCCCTGGAAATAAACTTGACTTAGAAAAGTATACCCTGACTTAGAAAACTCAGGGTATACTTATTAAAGTGTTTCTACAATTAAACCTACATGACTTCTGATCTGATGTTGAATGAGAGATTTCAATGTTTTTTAACCTTAAGCCTGAAATACATTGACATCATAGCATTGCAGGAGCTCATACTCTTCTCCCCCCCTTTCTTCTGTATAGTATATAAAGGATGAGCAACCTGTTCATACCCTTCTGTTGACCCAGTTAGAAAAGTGTGTAATATTGCTAACTTACCTGCAACTTGCACTTGCACTGCTTTTTCTCTCATCATTTCCTGTTTTCTATTTACTCTGCTGTCCATAACCTTTGTACTAGAGCATGGAGAACAATGCCACATGCAGAGATCATCCTACCATGGTGTCAAAGCCCTATTACAGAGTGGACCTGTTCAACAGGGAGATGACAAATGTCCTGCTCACATCTCTCCTGGTCACAACTATAGAGAACAAGACCGTTGCCCACATTGGTACCTCGACTGGACGTCTGCTTCAGGTATAGCATCGTTTAAAATGTAGTGCAAGTGCTTACTTTATTTATAATCTTTAGTATTTGTCTTTGCTTACTTTGATCCCCTACTAACCATAAATCCTCAACTTTGTGATAACAGCTTGTTTTGACAAGATCCAGCCCTGTCATCTTTGCCAATTACTCTTTGGTAGAAAGCCAGAGGGTCTCCTCCATTGCTGCTGTGTATTCATCAGAGTATCTTCTCTTTGTGGTTGGAGACAAGGTACAGCTGCAGTCCCTTTACAGTATAAAATTACCAATACTTCAGGGCAAAATTTGTAAAACTGCACTCACTCAGTGGATATTATTGCCACCTTGATGAACTTGAAATGACTGTAGTATGGGGCAGGATGGATATTAGAGCCTGACACTGGATCAGTAAATTGAATTGGTCATGTGGCACTCCTGTGTGACAGCAGAACTATAACTTTAAAAAAATGAAGCTCTTCTGAACATATTTATAATATTTTAGTGTTGGTTAAGTCGTTTCAGCGCTAGGGGCTGTCCAGGTGACTGTTGCTAAATGAGAGCAAATATGAGGTTACATCTATAGCAGTTTTATGAAGCCAGTCATATAAAAAGTGTAAAAAGTGAAGCTCAAACATCAATATATGGATGGAAACCCAACTTTATAATTCACATTTTCATGTCACCCTGATTGAAATCCTGAATGCAAAGATTTTTGCATATGTGCTGCTAGCATGTTATAAGCTTTATGATAAATTTAGGTGTCTAAATACAAGAAACAAGCTATAATACAGGCATTTTTACTTGTCACAGTAAAATAAGTAACAATGACAAAGAGGCCATACACAATATGTTTCATGTTTAACGTGAGAAAAAATGTTTACTTCGGAAACACAATCTGGGGTGAACATCAAAGAATAAGTATAGCAATGTCATGGAAAATGGGGTGCAAAGAACATTTCCTATGCCGCTCCTCATAGTGTTGATTACATGCATTTCCTCTTGAGACCTTATGTCCTCTATAGTGGTTGCAATTAAACAATAACATTGAAGGTTATTTTTCCTCAATTCTCAGGATGATATAAAAAAGAAAATGAAGGCTTCCCCCCCCTAACAATAAGTTTGTAAGATGAACACAGTTTTTGCTCTATTTTAGATGATCCAGGTGCCCCAAAGAGGACCAGGCTGTCAACACTTTCTAACTTGTGCCATGTGCTTGACCGCCCCAAAGTTCATGGGCTGTGGCTGGTGCTCTGGAGTGTGCTCGTGGGAGAGCGAGTGCCACAGTCACTGGAAGAATGAGTCCTGCCCACCTGGGATTTCTGGAGTGAGGTTTATTCAGATCATGATACCTATATCAGACATTTGCGAGTAATGACAGCATTAATTTTCCATGATGTACTGTACATCCTCTTTTAATGATGCAGTTCTTTCCACGGACTGCTCCCCCTGATGGTCAAACAGAGCTGACATTGTGCGGATGGGAGTTCCAGTCACCTTTAAGACCTGCTATCACCTCCAGAACCCATCAGGTCCGACTGGGACAGACTTCCTGTACTGTGATTCCAGCCAAAAGCAATAACACACAGTAAGTAACTTTGCAGGCCCTGCTGTGGTTCCAGAAAAAATGTGTTGGTGCTATACTCATTATGGGTAAATCCATTAGTATGCTTTTCTTATGCTGTAAAAAGAGAGAATGTTTTTGTTGCGCTGTGATCTGTCCTCTTTGTATTAATATTTGCTAATTACCAAAACGTAACAGTCTGTAACAGCCTTTGCAAACAGCAAAGGAAAGTCATAAGTCAAGCAAATGCACGTTTGTCTTTTGTTGTAGTTAAGCAGTTTAAATCCACTATGAAATTGTCAGTAGCTATCCAGGACATGCTAACACAAGTGTTTGTTTCTGACTCTCAGCTTAGTGTGTAAGATTCGCTCTGGGGCCACTGAGCTGTCCAAACCTGTCAACATTACAGTGGAAGTATATGAGGGCAAAGTGGAGGGACGCTACTCTATTGATGGAAAGGCAGAAATGCCAGGGTTTACATTTGTGGTAATCTTTGTTAATATCATGCAATTTATTCTTATCCATGCCTATGAAGAGGGATTGTTTTACCACAATATGAAAATAAACTGTCCTCTTCAGCTTCCCAACATCACAGAAATCCAGCCCAACTATGGCCCTCGTGATGGGGGAACACTTATCACGGTGACAGGGCCTCACCTGGATGCTGGAAGAACCAGAAAAGTCACTCTTAATGATGTTCTCTGCCCTATAAAAAGGTATGGAAATACAAATCTTTACCTAGTTATACCACACTCAGTTTTTCTAGTGTTTGCCTTACAGCTTTGTAAAGTTTTCCTGCTTTCCAAAGGTTAAGAAAATGTGAGAATTCCAGTTTGGGAAGGCATTTGCTCAGAGTTAGAAGACTGACTCATGATTGAACCATTTGATACTGCAGTTCTTCCTGATCACACAAAGACATTTTTGAGCATGAAACCTTTTGGTTTGCTCCAGCTTATCTGTTGTGACATATGATTCACACATAGCTTTGTCCCTTTGCAGGATCACAGCGCTTAAAGGCAACGTGTCCTCCATAATCTGTTTGTCCCAGAGCATCTCAGAGGTGAGGGACGTTCCTCTGAGCGTGTTCATTGACAAGTCTCCTGTTCTCACAACAAAGGTGTTTTACTACAAGGAAAACCCGAAGATTACAGCCGTCCAGCCTGACTGCAGCTTTGACAGGTAGGCCGTGGAGACCGCAGGGCAAAAACAGCTGCTGTGTGTACGTGCTTTGATTTGGAAAAACAAAGGGCACGATAAGAATGTTTTGCAATTGCACTTCACTTTTGTGTCTTTCTCATTTTTCTGATGTGGCAGAAAGAAATTTAAACATCTGTCTTTTTGTCCTTGAACTGTAGAGGTTCAAAGATTGTGATTGAAGGGGAGAACCTGGATTCTGTTTATCGTACCATCATCCGCTTTAAACCCAATGAGAGTCACTTGAAACCTGTGACAAGGGTACAGTGGCCTCATCCATCATTATAGATATATGTGTTGTAGAATTTCATTTCTCTGTTTCCTGTCTGGGTGATAGGTTTGTATTTCACTGTGTAGAGCAAGCATTTAATAGACTGTTTTGTTTCAGGAGTGCCTCGGCAAGTCCTTGCCCACACGGATGGAATGCATCACCCCCGTTTTCCCCAGGGATGAGACAGAGGAAGGACTGCTGTCTTTTGATATGGATGGAGCACTGAGGTTATGGAACAAAGAATTCTCCTATCACCCCTATGGCGAGCCAATACCTTTTGAAACGGAAGGACACGTGCTAAGTTTGTACCCTGGGTCTGATGAGGTGTCGCTACATGTAAGCTGTGGTGCTATTTACCTTTTAATTCAATCAGTGTGGATGTTTGGAATGTTCTCAAAATGTTAAATATCTCATATCTTAATTCTGTTCGTAGCACCAAAAGCTGAACCTGGTGAGCTCTTGCATGACCATTATTATGACGGTGGCAGGCGTTGATTGTGATGCTAAAGTCCTGGATAATGAGATAACCTGCAGGATCCCCAAAAACATGACCATTCCTAGCGAGGGACTGCCAGTGAAGGTTGGTTATAAACCGACTAAGCCCCTGTGATTCAGTGTAGAGTTTGGGGTCCCAGGTTAGCATACATTATCTGCTATTTAGCCTTGAGATAGGATAGACTAAGTAACTGTTTGATAAATACACCAGCGTATTTATGTGTGGCGATATCATTGCCGCTGCCACCATCCTGATTGTAGCCATTTAATGATGAGTTCTGACGCATTTCTTAAAAAAAGATGTTTTTGTGCAGTTTTTTTTTATGTATCAGTGAAACAAATTATGAAACTAATCTGTTTCTTTATGCTTATAGTAGCATTTAACATACATGTGTGCCATTGACAGCAGAAGAAAGTGAGCCAAATAACTCTTATGCCAGGCAAGAGTTTTGAATCCTAGTTTTCACATTTTAATTTGTTTTGACAGCAAAACATTGCAAAAGTTGCTGTAGACTTGTCATATTCATGCAACCATTTAATTATAAAACTAGGGCAGCATGATGGTGTGGAGACCTTCTTGCCTCAAGAAGGTCCTGGGTTCAAATCCACCTTGGCCAAGGCCTTTCTGTGTGGAGTTTACCTGTTCTCCCTGTGTTTGTGTGGGTTTTCTCCAGGTACTCGGGTTTCCTCCCACAGTCCTAAGACATTCAGTTTAGTCGGGTTAGGTTAATTGGTGATCCTAAATTGCACATACAGTAGGTGGGAATGTGTGTGTGTGTGTGCATGGTTGCGCGTCTTTCAGTGTTAGCCCCGTGACAGGCTGGCCTTTCCTAAAAGGGTAAACCCTAAAACAGCTGGTCTATGCTCCAACCCCACCCCAACCCTGAAAAGGATAAGCAGAAGTAAATGGGTGGATGATGAGGCTACTGTTAGAACACAGTACGCATAAAAGTTGACAACCCTTTACAAAGTCTATCCTACAAACAGCTTGATGCATAACTAAGCTTAGCTATTGTGCCCTATTTTTAGCCTTTGTGCTAAGCTAAGCCAAGTTCTGGAAATCCCTGCATATTTAACTGCATGACACAGACAGGTATAATAAGTGTAATAATATCAATAATAATTATAAAAGAAAATGAAACAAGTGTTTATTCAACTTTCTCTGAATGCTGCAGTTCTTTATCAAACATCCTGCACTGAGAAGTGTCTGGAAAGCAAACATCAACACATTAAACTCAAAGCTGGTATCTGTTAGATATGTTGTTTATTTAAAGCATTGAGCCATCTTCCACAAAATAAATGTGATAGGCAGGTCTACAAAGACAAAGCTTCACTGTGTGTTTTGGCCTTTGGTATCTAGATCTCCATCAACGGGCAGGTTCACAATGTTGGCACAGTGGTGAGGGTCAGCAACCATTACATGGTGGGGATCGTTCTGGGGATCCTGGCAGCTCTGGTGGCTGGAGCGGTGCTGGCCTTTGTTGTCATGAAACATTTAAGGAAGAAGAAGAAAGGTGAGCACTGCTTTCACATGTTAGCCTTGATGAGTCATGTTTAAATAACTGCTACTGGGTGTTCTGGTGAAGACAAAAGTCTTTCAAACAGAACATTTTTATCTTTATAGGATGCAAATGTGTTCCTCCTTTAGGATTAATGATTAAGACGTATTGTGATATGTTTTTTTAGCGTCCATGGTAGACTCATATTTGACCCACAACACTAACCGCAGTGGTACAAATAATGTGGAGATGTCGCCTTCTGGAGACTACAGAAGAGGTGTCTAGCCATGCACATATATAATATTCTTCATCCTAATGTTTTGTTGTCAATTTCCTGGTGACAAATATGCCGTCCTAACTTTAATCATGCTCTCTCTCTCTCTCTGTGAACTTTTACTAGTAGTATCACTAAGTCCTCCCGCTCCAGTAGTATTCCCAAGCCTGGCTTACGCTGGAGGTCACATAGATCCTACCCTCACTCCCCTCCTTCCTCCAGAAAAGATCCCTATTACCAGTTTTAGGCCAGAGCTGCTGGAAGAGGTGAAGGATGTTCTTATTCCTGCTGAGATGCTTGTTGTCCAGAAACATCGGATCATAGGAAAGGGTAGGAAATCTTTATCTGAAACAAGAACGTGTTATGGAACCTAAGCTCTATTGTTAGAGAACCTGTAGGCGCTCTGTTATTCTGTTTTTTAATTTTGTTGCAGGCCATTTTGGAACTGTCTATCACGGCTACTTCACCGACTCCACGAACAGAGAAATCCACTGTGCTGTTAAGTCTTTGAATAGTTAAGTAATGTCTCCTCCTTGACTGTTGATGTATATGTTTTAGGGGAAAAAAACCTGAGTCTCTGCTGTAGAACAAAATGCTAACAGTGATATTCTGAGTACCTTTCAAAAGAGGCTCTCTCTAATTTCACTGTATTCTCAGAGTCCATTAGAAAATAATCTTTCCACGTGTGTGTCATCAGGGATAACAGATGTTGAAGAGGTGGAGCAGTTTCTGAAGGAAGGTATCATAATGAAGGGCTTCCACCACAGCAATGTGCTCTCTCTCCTGGGCATCCTCCTGCCGCAGGAAGGGCTCCCTCTAGTGGTGCTCCCGTACATGAAACACGGGGACCTGCGGCACTTTATACGCTGCGAGAAGAGGGTGTGACAGCTATATTAAAACAGTGGAAATTCATCACCTCATTTATAGACAACTATCTGTTAAATACTGAACAAACTCTCATTTCTGTTTGTTTTGTTGTGTTTCTTCTTGTGTGTTCATGGGATTTGTTTAGAACCCCACTGTAAAGGATCTGATTGGCTTTGGGCTGCAAGTTGCCAAGGGCATGGAGTATTTGGCTCAGAAGAAGTTTGTGCACAGAGATCTCGCCGCACGTAATTGCATGTGAGTCACCAAGACATACAGAGAATTTGGCAAAATTTTCACAGTTTCTGTTAGACTTAAAGGATTTGATTTAGAGTTTTTCAGTAAGCTTTTCCTTTCTTCAGGCTGGATGAGCTGTACACAGTGAAGGTGGCAGACTTTGGCATGGCCAGAGATGTTTTTGATAAGGAATATTACAGCGTTCAGGACCACAGGAAGGCTAAACTGCCTGTCAAGTGGATGGCCATCGAGAGTCTGCAAACACAAAAGTTTACCTCCAAGTCAGACGTGGTGCGCATATGACGATTTACAGCAGCATAATGAATTCATATAGTTGCTCTTGAAATTGATTTTATTTGATTCCATTGTGTTAAAAAGTGGCATTTAAGTGATATTTGATGGTACTTGATGTATAATTTTTTGCCTCTTCTGAAACAGTGGTCCTTTGGTGTTCTGATGTGGGAGATGCTGACCAGGGGAGCAAGCCCCTACCCAGAGGTGGACCCATATGACATAACACATTACTTACTGAAGGGCAGGAGGCTTCCTCAGCCACAGTACTGCCCTGACCTTTTGTAAGTAGCAGAAATGAAAGTACTTTATTGCTAACATTTTTGATGCACTGTAAAAGTTGCTGGAAAAGACATTGTTGTTGAGTTGGCGTGGATCCGTTGCATAACTTGACTGAATTAAGAATGGTTTTGCTATGACTACTAATACTTAAGTAATGCTGGTATAGATTAACAGCTGCAGGGCTAAAGAGAAAAAAAATTCTGGCTCAAAGTACAGGTAGTAATGACAAGATGTTCAAATGGTGTGAAACCTGTAAATTCTCCAGTACTTTGTATTTTGTGCAACATTGATTTGGAGTTAATGTGTATGCCTTTCAGACTCACATTTATATTAAAACACAACTGAAGAGGAAACACACACTGGCATGACCGTCCTTTTGCTGTTTAATGATAAATCGCTTGGGTGGTGATCTCTTGCTCAGCAACTTAAAGAGTAACCATGCGTGCTCTTTGTCCGCTGAGGCCTGACAACTCATTCAGCAAGAATAAAAGGCTCATGGAAAAATGTCACCCGAACTACCAAGATCAGAGTAAATAAGAGAAATAGCACATTTTGAAATATATTCACTTTCTTTTCCTGCCCTTCAGTATATGAAACTGGAGCTGGCAGGAGCTCGCTGATCCCTGTAGATTATCTGAAATTCAGGGAATCGTGGAAAACACCTAACCTGGCTTGACTCAAATCTAACAAATGACATTAATGGCCGTGCCGTTGTCCCTACACAGATTTGGAAAACTTTATTGTCAACCAGCACCATGAACCTCTGGGGGTCTGTGAGCTTCAGAGGTGCTGGATTCTCTTACAGCTGTTACACAGCCACGCGAGCCGTTTCACTCTCTCTAGTCTTTCTGCTAATGAGCTGCTGGCTACAGATACTTGTTTAGTGTTCAGACACAAGAGAGCTATCAGTCTAATTATCCAACTCTCAGCAAGAAAGTGAATACAAATTTTTGTCAGCTTCTCAATCTATTGTGCTTCACGGCATACTCTCTGGTTCAACAAAACACGTGTTTGAGACGCATGTCAATCAGCACTGTTCCTGCATGACATGTAGTCCTCAGGAGAGTATTAATCAGCCACAGTCAATAAACACTTACACAGTGTGTTAGACCTATTATCCTTCTCGTTGGGAAAGTTATAGTGTGAGCTGTCTATCAAATCTGAAATTTTCAGAAACGGGTAAAATTTGCATTAAAATGTCCTTGTACATTATTTTAATTTTGCCTGTATTTTTCCAGGTATAGCATTATGCTCCAGTGCTGGGACCCTGATCCAGAGTTGAGACCCAGCTTTGCTACGCTGGTGTCAGCTGTTTCCACCATACTTTCAGGTCTGGAAGGAGAACACTACATCAGTCTGAATGTCACCTACGTCAACCTGGACCAGCCTCGACCCTATCCTGCCCTGACAGAGTCCCCCGACGAGTATGACTCCACCGATGTTGAAGACTCAGGCTCACTGTCTTCCTGATCCACCTCTCCTCCTCTCTCAGCTTTAGACTGGTGCTAATAGCAGACGCACAAAAAAGAAAAATGCAAACAAACTCCTGTCTCATCACACCAGGGTCTTTTACCTCAGTGGATGCGAAGCAGAAATACTCCTCATTGGAGTGGGATCGGAAGTTGGAACAAATAAGAAGGTCCAATGGCGGACCTCACGTTTGGGTGAGACCAAGGTCTGTGAGTCAAAGGGAAAAGAGAGAGTGGAAAAAGATAGTAAAATATTCTTCATTATAGTGCATTAGGTGTGTAAAAAAGTACCTTAAAATGACACCTACGATAGTACAGGCACTATAGCTCACAGAGGCTGGGTGCTGAAGAAGAAAATGTGCTTTTTGGAGAGGGAGGCATTGATGAGAGGGGAGCTGAAGTGCTTTTTTCTGACAGTGGATTATGGGGCTGGTACTGCATTAGTTCTGCATTGGTGCTGCACAGAGCTTTGCAGATGCACATTTTGTTGCTGTGTGCCACCACATGGGTGCAACCTGTAATATAGGCTATTCTTATTCATGTTCGTGTTGTTAATGCTTTAGCTTTAATGGAAAAGACCAGATTAACAGTGGAGAGGAAAATTTCCACTGCAGCCTTCTCTGTGCTTATCAGCTGAGTTTCTTTAATCTCTAGTGGGGTTTTTTTGTTTTCTTTTGCTTCTTCCTTCCAGTTGAAGCCCACTTTACATCCACTCAATTGACATATGGGAAGCACTGGCTGCTGCTTACAGGGAAGGGAGCGTGCTGTTAGTTTGTTAGAGGATTGTGGAGGACTGTCTTTGTAGCCTCTGTATTGGTTGAATTCCTGTAATAAGCGTTCAGATATAGAATATCTGAAATAGAAATATCCAGTCCTATATATCTAATATAAAGGACTGAACAAGGCTCTTAGACCCTGGCCTCCATAGATGGATCCAACTCATGAAGCACTCTATATCATATCAGTAAATTTCAGACATTATAAAAGAGTCATCTTAAAGTTAGGTTTTAGAAATTTAGTATTTTATTTTTTCGCTTGTAACAGATAATACACTATATTGCCAAAAGTGTTTGCTCGTCTGCCTTCACACATTTATGAACTTGAGTGACGTCCCATTCTTAATCCGTAGGGTTTAATATGATGTCAGCCCACCCTTTGCAGTTATAACAGCTTCAACTCTTCCGGGAAGGCTTTCCACAAGGTTTAAGAGTGTTTATGGGAATTTTTGACCATTCTTCCAGAAGCACATTTGTGGATGTTGCACATGTTGCCCATGTTGGATGGGAAGACCTGGCTCACAGTCTTCGCTCTAGAGACTTATAAAGTCATACAGAAAATGATTACTTCAAGTTATTTCCACTAAAGATGGTTCTAGAAGCTATTAAATCACATGGCGTACTTAGTTTTTCACACACTGCTTCTGCATTTTGGCTTGCTTTGTGTTAAATAAATGATGACACCTTGTGATATGTGATCTGTTCTTGTTTATCTGAGGTTGTATTTATCTAATTTTAAGACCTGCTAAGGACTAGGTAAGTTTTGTAGTGTCCTGATGCATAAAAACCTTTGAATTAACAGAGGGTGTACTTCCTTTTTATCATGACTGTGCGCCTGTTAGAAGCAAATTTATCACAGGCTCATTAAGTCAGCCTTTGCATTTGCTAGCTAGCTGCCAATTTCATAAAACAGTTTGGTCAGATTTGTCAAAGTATTTCCACGCCAAGGATTCTTTAAACCAAACAAAGCAAAACAAAGCTTAGGGCTAAAAGGGTAACCAAATGTCTCTCGCTGTTCAATGTCATCAGATTTTTTTCTTCCCTTAACTCCTATTAGGGAACAACACACTAAAACGGCTGCTCCCACAGCAGCGTAGCCCATATCCATGTTTATTGTAAGACATTCCCACATTTGCTTTTTAATCCTTTTGCTGTGTAACGATTCCTCTGCATATTTTGTATCAAACCAATAAAGTCTCAACATCGACCCCAAAACCTCTGAAGGAACTCTGGCATCACCTCGTTGCTTTTCTTTCCAGCTCAATGTGTATGAGATAGTGTAATTAAATATTTATTTGTTTATAGCTGTGTTCTCATGCTGTGGAATATGAGTAAATGTTTGTGCAAGCTGCCACTCAATCACTTATTTTTTTTTCTTTTTGATTTCTGGGTGTACTATTCCTCAATGCTGTTTGTTTCAATTCTCCACTAGAGGTCAGTGTTCTTTTAGAAGTACTCATTGCCACTGATTTAGTTCTTCCCTGTAGCATAGATCCAGATATTTTTAGTGGTTTAATTACTTGCAGCAGCATAGCAACATGACTGACCCCCACTCTCCCCCACCCACATTCTCCACAAAATCAAGCAACAAGCCCTCTAGATGCCACATACAATTTTAAAACCTGACAACAGACCAGCTCCAACAGATCAGAAATATTTTCCTCTTTGCTTCTTCTTTCACTTGTTCTTCCTACAAACATTTGGCAGGAGCAAAGGACTGCATTTTCAATTAAGTGAGCTGAAGAAACAGCCAACACAGACATCTGTCAATCTCCCAAAAAGCCGGCACACAGTAGCCACTCCCTGGGCTGGAAGCGGGCGACACTTCCCACAGCAGAACCAGAGCCAAATAAAACCAGAGGGAAATGCACCTCATAAAGCTTTCTCTTTTTTTCATGCTGCCAAGAACAAAAGTCAATCCCCGCATGGTGAGGCCTTTGATACAGATGGAGCGAGTGAGCCCAGCTTATGTTGTCAAAATGTGTGTGTGTGTGTGTGTGTTCAGTGTGTGTGTTTGCAAAGCCACATTTTGGAGTGCAGAGTGCACAAAATCCACAGCGGTGAAAAATCAAGATGGCAACGATCCTCTGTTTCTCTCCCTCTTTTTTTTATTTGCCTCTTCTTCCTCGCTGTATTGTCTGTGCAGAGAGGCGCTGCTGCCTCTATGACCATCTCAAGCCTCATTTTTTCCTCTGACACAAGTTTGCCATTAGCCCCCTAGTATAAACCTTTTGAAGCATATCTCATTCCCCCCCTTCCGACTTATCGATAGAAACAAATGCACAGACTATGAAATAAGACCTTAAGGTGGATTGATGGTGACGCACAGGGCGCATGTGATTTATGTCCATGTCCTGTATGCGCTGCATGGCAGGCCGATCAGAGGGAAGATGAATAACCAGTGCTGTAGTGCTGTGTCATATTTCGAGAGAGGAAATGCAGTCTGTGGAATTGGCCGTCTGAACAAGACTTATGAAATTAGCAGGCTAATTATTTCTATTTCTTTGTGAAGATGGCAGAATCACAAGCGCCGGAGGCAAATTGGGAGCTCATGTGTTCTTTTCCATCTGGTTTATTAAAAAAAAAAAAAAAAAAAAACAATTGAAATACCCTA
>VUQK01022719.1:0-10586 GCA_015106715.1 Bujurquina vittata | reverse complement strand
GGGTGGAAAGGGAAAAAAAAAAAAATCGGTAACCGAAAAAAGAAAAAAAAAAAAAAAAAAGAAACTGAGGACTACAACCAAAATATTACATAAAATTCCAAAGATAAGGAAACAGCATCTTGTTATGTGTCTGCAGAGAATCACAGTGTAGCTTTTAGGAGGCCTGAGCAGCAGCGGTTTGCTTTTCAAACTATATTCTCACTTCTTCATCATTGATAACAGTCTGTGTTCTTCTCAACAGACTGAGTCAGCAAAGTGAATTCACACAGGATGGCTTCACCCCATGACCGCAGCCGGAAAGATGACGAGGATGACCCTGTTGAGCAGATGATCTCCCGCACTGGCTGTGCTGAGCTGCATTATGCTGTCCAGGAGTGCATGGCTGAACACCAGGACTGGCGAGCGTGTCAGAGCCAAGTTCGGACTTTCAAAGAGTGCATGATGAACTTCCAAAAAGCTCGGAAAGAACAGCTGAGAAAGCAGCAGATGACCTCCACTGAGTCTGCGGCTAGCTGAACACACATTTTACACACAGAGTGCTGTGTTTGGGACGTCACCGAAATCATTAAAGTGCAAAAACTGAACCCAATTTAATTATTAAGGATGAAAATAAAGTACTAAGAGCAGTAAAAATCCAGATTTACACTCTGATTTAGAGCCTGACTGATAACTGCGATTTACCAGCCAATATGAACTTATTGCTGGCTTTTACTCAGCTTTTATGTAAGAAATGCCCAAAAAATTTTAGGTCCTTCAGCAAAAAATCACTGTAATTTATCAATCAAAGTGCATTTGGAAGTAAAATTTTCAGGTAAAATGCTCCATTTTTGGTTAGTAAGGTATTTTAATAAAATTAAAGACATCATCTTGAACGTCGAGCTTTATTGGCATTTATCTGTGCATACAAGAGTAATGCAAGCAAAATGAGAGAGCGTTTCTCTGGGATCCAAAATAAAATAAATAACAGAGACACAAGCTAATTCTTTAGTGATGTAGCTGATTATCCCCTCAGCACATTCCTCAATGTTCATTTGATTACCCTGGGAGGCCACTGCCTTGAAAACCTCCCGCTCGGTATGTCTAAAACAATCTTTAACTGCAGACTTTTTTCCTGTCTTTTCATAGATTTTTCACAGTTGAACAAAACTTACATTTGTTTTCCACACAAGACATTTTCAGTGGAAAAAGTGGAACTTCATCCCAGGAATCTTTGTTGTTTAGATTTACAGTAGGTGGATACAAAACTGTGCAAGCCAAAGATACTGAGAATGCTTTTAAATAAAAAAAACAAAAAAACTTTGATATTTCCTCTATGTAACCACTGTCTAACCACAACAAGCAAAACCTTCATTAAAGCCATGTGTGTAAGAAACAAAGTGAATCATTTTCAAAATTATGAGCCTTGTGATAGCAAAATAAATTGTTGTATTATGCAACACAAGGATAAGAGAATTTAAAACTGATTAACCACTTGGAAAAAAATGGCTAGTTTGCAGCATATGAAGGGTTTCCTAAATGAGCAGTTCTAAATTGTTAAACATTACTAATTAGTACAGGTATTTTAGTTGCTGTTTGTTATAACAAAGAGTAACTGTCATCCTTTGGTGATGGTACTAGAAACTGGCCAGTTTAATAATGAGTGTACCTTTAGGGCTGTGTGCTCACATATAAACAACTTTCACAAAACTTTAGAGTTGCAGGTCAGCTGGCTGTGTGTGGTTGTGTGTACAGTTCTTGTGGAGGTAAAACAGTTGTTTTCTTGACCCCAAAACAGTAATATTTATAATGTCAGAGTTCTTTCAGCAAAAGGCAGCCATATCAGGCACAAACCTGGAAAAAATGGAAATTAAATTGTAATTGTGCAATCGTCCAGTATTGTCGTAGGGAAGAACACAAATGCTCTCTAACATGATAAAGTTTAGTTTAGTTTTGCACAACTTAGATATTAGTTGTTTAAATACGTTTATTTGGAATAATACTGTGAAACTTTCCTCGGCTTTACTGCCACAGCAACATTCTATCCATGTTTATGACTTAGAAATGATCTCAGCAACTCCACAACTTTGTTTTGTTCAGACAACATGTTTTAAATGAGTCCTGTGAGATGCTTCAACTTTGAAAACATTTAAAACATTAATTAGAATTAGTTTTTTTTAAAAACAAGAAAGGTTTGATGATCAAAGTAAGCCACAGTTCTGCTCTCCATGGATCAAATTAGTGCAAATAATGGGGTATTGTTTACTGTCTTTCTCAGTACCAATTGTAAGCATCACCTTGTGAGATCAGTGTAGAAATACTGTATATAATTCACTGTAAACTGGTTAGACTTGCTGCATGTTTCCTGCCTTGGGTACTGCATCAAACAGCTGGTGCTCCCCAGTCCTTTTAGAAACCATCAGGTGAGCTGCATTCGCTCCTTTCCAGCACATTCATAAGTTTGAATATGCTCATTAAACTGCCACATGAATTAATACTTATATTGTACTGTTTTTTGTAACAATCTAATATGATTTTGTGTTCTTTGCACTAATGAGGTAGGCCGTGAACGCAGGCTGTGGAGATCAGCTATGAATTCTTTAAGGATCGTTTTAAACAGCTCCGCCATCATTCACCCTCCAGGTTTCTATATCATTGGATTTGAGACGTTTCCTTTCATCAGTGTCTACTTTATCTTTCTAGCATTTGCTTATGGTGTTACAGTGCTGTTCAACATTTTGGTGATTTATGTGATCGCTTTTACTCATTATTTGCACACACCAAAATTTTTGGCTGTTGTCAACCTCGCAGTTATTGATTTAGTTCTTAACACGTGTACCATTCCCAGCATGATAAAAATATTTCTCGTCAAGGATAACTTCATTCCATTTAACTTATGTTTGCTACAGATGCATGTATATTATGCGTTTGCATCGTTGGAGTCATTTGCTCTCGCTGTACTCGCCTATGACCGGCTAATTGCCATATGCTTCCCTCTGCATCAGAACTCAATCAACAGTGTGCGAAGCATGTGTTGTATTGTCAGTGTGATGTGGTTTGTTACTCTGGGAGTAACAGCATTTACAACAGGTATTATGACTCGACTTTCTTTTTGCAGGTCTGTGAGAGTGTTTAGCTATTTCTGTGATTATGCACCTGTGTTTCGGCTCGCCTGTAATGATAACACAATGCAGTGGTTTGCAGCTTCCCTTCTCAGCGTTTTGATACTTTTTGTCCCCTTTACTTTTATTTTTCTGTCTTATGTCAGCATCCTGGTGACTGTGTTCAGGATGAAATCTTTGAACAGTCGGGTGAAAGCTTTGGCCACTTGTGTTGAGCATCTCATTGTTGTTGCTATATTTTACATTCCTCTTACTGTCATTTTCACAGTTGGGTTTTATTTGGGTGTTATTGATCCAGATCAGCGAGTGCTGAGTCTGTCGATGGCCTCGTGCATCCCACCCTGTGTCAATCCTATTGTTTATTCTTTGAAAACCAAAGAGATCAAAACCAGAGCACTGGCACTTTTGAGAAAAACTAAAGTTAATGCATACCATTGCACCAAAATCGAAAGCAGTCTTTGTAGAGTTATGAAAACAGAGCAACAAGTCACAAAGGATGACCAAATAGCACGGTGTCAAACTTAGCTCACCCTTCAATTTGGTGGATTATGGGATCCTCTGTCAGGCTTGAAGTGTGGACCTGCTGATCTGGCTTTGCGCTTAGCTGCTTTCTAACATATTAATTAAATAGTTTTTCTTTGTTTTTGATGATCTGCTTCCAAGTCCTTTTTCCTGAATACACAAAATCCCTCATAAAAGAGCTGTGTCAAAGATGTGATTACTCAATTAATCACTTTGACTTTTAACATTTTAACTCACTGTAATCCCCTCTCATGTTGTAGCTCATTTACAGATGATTCAGATATTTGCAGCTTGATGTCTAACAGAACAAATACACAGGAAGCACATTACTCCAGTCATCCTGCTCTATATCGTCTGACCACAGTGAAGTTTTCACAATCCAAGAAGAAGGGAGACCATTTTTAAAATTTTTATTATCTCTTTATCACTAACTAAGCAGAAGAAAAAGATATATGTACATAGTAAATTGTTAAAGGTGCTAAGTAAATCCGTTCAATCTGATTAAAAGGTTGTTTAATCAAACTTGTTTCATGTGTAAAGTGTACTAACAAGGTTGTTCATTAGCCTTTAAGCTCTGACCGTTTTTGTTAGGGTTAGGTTATACTCAGGTTTATGCAAACATTTCAACAGATGATTTAGGAAAGGCAAACACATTTCTCTGTCACTCTTGTTTTATTATAATGGATGCACCAGTTTCTCTTCAGGTTGTTGGCTACATGCACAGTATGTGTTTTCCCATCAGTTTCAAGTTATTTTCAAATTGGTTTGACTACTTAGAGAAAACATTTTGGAATCTTTATAGTGACACTAAAGCAATTAAGTTCCACATTAGTTAGTTTGTTTCTTTGTTAAATTGGGCTGTAAAATTGCACATCTGTCTCTATTTTACTTGATATTATTCTTAATTGGTCTGGAGGTGCGAAGAGTAAGAGGCGTGTTTTTTAAATTCAACAACATTAACCACAACTCTCTGATGATGTCACAAATAGGGCCCATAAGAATCATTTTGTTTTGTTTCACTACTGTGTGTTCATGCTTAGGGGAACATGTGAGATGAGTCATCATCACACATCAGATAGTGTGTTATTTGTTCTGTACTCTTATGTTGTTAGTACAGTAATAACACAGTAAAAGGGAAAATAATGGTAATATGATGAGTCCTGGGTTTGAATCCACCATCTTACTGGGTCCCTTCTGGGTGGAGTTTGCATGTTTTCCCCGTGCCCGTTTGGGTTCTCACTGGGTAATTTGAATTCCTCCCACAATCTAAAGACAAGAAATTAGTCGGGGTAAGGTTAATTGCTGATTCTATATTGCCCATGTCTGTCTCTTTGTGTTAGCCCAGGTAGTTAAATATTTAACAAAGTATAAGTACAAGCCACTAGATGGCAGTAGAACACAATGAAATGAAAATCAGACGTGTTTCCCCATTTCAACTTCAAGAATGCCTCTCAACTGTTAATGTGAAGCAATTATAAATTTGCATTCATTGCTTTACAAAGCTTTAACTTTTTAAAAACCTTAATGTATTTTAAGTTTTATATAGATATAGAGAATTTTACTTATGACCAGTCTTTGCATGCACAGGTATATGAAACAGGGAAGCGGTGCAGTTGTTGGCACACTTATAGCATCTTTCTGCCTGACCTCTGCCATCCTCCCTCAGTATAAAAACATATTGTCTCCATCATTGTCTCAACCTTCTAAACAATGAGGTGGATGGAATATGACTAACATAGTTAATTTGCCTCTAGAATGTTTTTTAACTCCCCCAACTCCCAGTGCTCTCCTCTCCATGTACCCACATAAACTCTGTCTTCAACACTTCTTCTGTCTTTAAGGCATATAAAATTGAATTCAGCAAAGCTGGCATATTTTGTTAATGTGGAATGTAAAACGCTTTTAACCACCAAAGTGAGACAGAATGAGAGATGATTAAGAAGCCCAGACATGGATGATATTACTCTCAACAACAAAAGAAATCCATGCAAATAGCAGTATTGCAACTAATGTTTCAGTTTTCACAATACTTTAGTAACTTAAAGGAAAACAAATTGCTGTAAGTCTCTCATATGCCAAAGTGACAAGTGTCCATGACTGCACACTTGCAAAGAAAAAAACAAAGAATATATAACTCAAACAAGCCTCATGTATATATTTTGTCAAACAGAAATGTGTGTAAGAGTTTTGGGATAAGAGCCGTGCTCCCACACAAAATTTTCAAAGCCACGTTGAACACATGTATTTATGCCATGCTCTGGGGTCTTCAAACCTGCA
Source organism: Bujurquina vittata (assembly GCA_015106715.1). NCBI lineage: Eukaryota > Metazoa > Chordata > Actinopteri > Cichliformes > Cichlidae > Bujurquina > Bujurquina vittata. The sequence goes on along the minus strand of VUQK01022719.1, from coordinate 4,689 downwards.
CAACCTGTGCATCCCATGCAACCTGAGAACACTTGTGTATTTAAGTGTTCAGTCTGTGTCTGTCCCTTGTCGCGTCGTAGTTGGTTTTCCCCGCTGTGTGCTTTGGTTCCAGTTTATGTTTCATTCCAGTTTTGCCATGTTCATGTCTAGTCACGGGGTGCTTAATAAAAGGATTTAAGTGGATTACGCTTCCTGCGTCGTTAGTCCTGCATTTGGATCCTCTGCCACGTCGGCCACAGCCGAAACCTGACAGTCTCCAATATTGGGGGGGACATGTCCCCCCCGGTTCCTACGCCTATAGGTGGGTCCCATCTTTAAGAAGGAAAACCGGAGGGTGTGCTCCAACTATTGGGGATTGCACTCTTCAGCCTCCATTGTAAGGTCCATGCCAGAGTGCTGTAAAGGAGGGTCCATCTGTTAGTCGAACCTCAGCTTCAAGAGGAACAATGAGGTTTTCTTCCTGGTCATGGAATGCTGTCCCAGCTCTTCCTCCTCTCAAGGATATTCAACTGTGCATGGGAGTTTGTTCATCCAGTCTACATGTACTTTGTGGACTTGGAGTAGCCATTCAGCTGCATCCCTCTGGGTATTCTGTAAGAGCTGCTGTGGGAGTATAGGGTGTATGGCTGTTGCAGGCCATCCAGGCCCTGTGAAACTGCAGTGAGAGCTTGGTTTGTATTGGTGGCAATAAGTTGGAATTATTTCCTGTGGGTGTTGGATTCCACTAGGGCTGGCCTTTGTCACGGATTCTGTTCATAATTTTTATGGACAGAATTTCTACATGTAGGTGTAGCCAAGTGGCGGAAGGCTTCCACTTTGGTGGCCTCAGAATCTCATCTCTGCCATTTGTGGATGATGCGGTCCTTTTGGCTTCATCAGGTGGTGACATCCAGTTCACAGTGGAAGTGGAACGGTTCTAAAAGGGTGGAGTTCCCAATCTGGTTGAGGGACGATTTGCTGCCCCAGGTGGAGGAGTTTAAGTATTTTGGGGTCTTATTCACGAGTGATGGGAGAAGGAAACAGGAGATTGACAGATAAATCAAAGCTGCGTCGGTAGTGATGTTGACACTGTACCGGTGTGTCATGGTAAAGAGCGAGCTGAGCGGGAAAGAGAAGCTGTCAATTTAACGGTCAATCTGCATTCCTACCTTCACCTATGGTCATAAGTTTTGGGTACTGACTGAAATAACGAGATTGCAAATACAAGCGGCAGAAATGAGCTTCATCAGAAGGGTGGCTGGCCTCTCCCTTAGAGATAGGGTGAGGACCGTAGCCATTTGGGAGGGATTACTAACAAAAACTTAGACTGTTGTAAAGAGACAACATACAATTATGACTGTTACACAGTCCAGAGGAAAGATTCATCCTCCCTATTCCAAGCTATCGCCACATCATCGCTCCTACAGCCTGTCATCTCTCGACGACCATCTCCTCAGCTTACCTGCGGATCACCTCATCCAATTTCACCTGTGTCTGTTCTTGAAATGGTTGCCCAGCCTGAATACTAAGTTTTTGGTGCATATGCGCTGGCCTCCAAATAAATTGTGCTGCTGAGCCACGTAGTTCACAGCCTGTTTTGGCTGTTTATTTGCAGATTAAGCTAAAGACAATGCCTGTAAGTAATGTTAAATTTATGTGGCATGCTGCTGAGCTGGCAAAGTCACCTCTCACCCTGCAGAGCCAGTGACTGATTCTTGCCTCAAAGACATTTTCTGTCTCTGAGGTGGACTCATCAACTGTGTGCTATTCAGCTGTGCCTGAGTAGCCTGCACCCAGGTCTCTGACACCGGCCCTTGAAAAAGTTCCACCATCTTCACCGACGTCGGACTCCAGCATGCCACCTGAGAGCCTTCAGTGCCTTTGTCAGCCTCCTGTCAAGTCACTAGCGAGTTTCTATCATTGTAAAGCCCCAGTCACACTACCAGAGGTGTCCCATCACATCCATCAGTGTCTGCTTTCTGCCGAGTTACCTGAAGGTCTCTATCATTGCTGAGCCCCCGAGGTGTCCCACCTACCAAACTTCCTGAGAGTTTCCATTGCTGGCCATATTGCTGGCCCCAAGAATTGCTTTGTGCCCACTGATGGCTATGCAGCCAGCCTCCAGAGAACATCTGTCTATGTTGCTGGTACCCCGTCCAGCCTCCTGATCTGCTCTGCTGTCGTAGCTGACCACGTGGCCAGCCTCCAGAGATCTTTAGCCTTTGCTGCTGGCCTCCTGAGTTGCTCCACCTTGACTGTTAGCCACCCAGTCGGCCTCCTGAACTGTTTTACCTCTATGGTGGGCCTCAGCCCCTAAGTCTTTTTCCTTGACCTGGGTGACCTCCTGAACTGCACTTACTTCACGGTGAAGCCAAACTGATTGAACTACTTGGTGTTTTTGGCCTTATTTCTCCCAGCCTTGTGCTACTGCTTTTTGTTTTTGTCCTGGATCCTTGTGTTCTTTGTGGCCTGGTCCTGGGCCCCCCCCACCCGCCCGGGTCAAGTTGAACTTTGTTTGGGGCTGTCGAGAGCTGTTTTTTTTTGCTCTTTGAGGTTCTTTTTATTTAATTTCTTCTTTCTTGGTTACTACCAGTGTTCCCAAGCAAAGATAAGACATCTTTATTGTCGCTGCACAATATAATGAAATGTGCCAAAATAATAAATAATACAAGATATAAATAGAAAAAAATAAAATAAATAAGGTTCTGGTAGTTATAGTGAACAGAGGTAGTAGTGCTCAAGTATTTTTAGGTAGTAGTTTAGGTTTTCAAGTAGTTATAGTTTTTCTGAGTCCTTCGTTCACGTTTTGTACTTTGCCATCAGCCATCAATTAAGGGCTCACTATTAGTTTACCACTTTCTGCCTGCCGCTGTGTTCTGCACCTGGGTCCTGGCACTCTAGCCTCGGTGACAAGTGAAACAAAGTGGGTTGTACTGTAAGAGATGTTTTATTTATATTTTACTAGAAATGCTGATAAGTGTGCCACATGCTTGTAAACTGGGCATTAATTTATAGCTGATGTAATGGACCGTTCATGTGACCACAATCACTGACTCATTGACATGAAAATTCAACACATAAATACAACTATAGGGTTGCAACTAACGACTATTTTAATAGTCGATTAGTCATCGTCTCTTGAAACTATTAGCCGACTAATCAGATTATGAATCACATAATTATGAAATGGCACTTATTTAGCTGTCAGCTTTTACATTTAGCAAAAAGTTAATTACAATGTGGTAGTAAACACCGGGAAGATGGACACTTCATTCAAAAATTTTAATCACGCTTGCTGCTGATATCACTTTCGCATTTTTACACAAATAAATTATATATATATATATATATATATACAGTACTTTTTTTAGTTCCTGTCAAACAAAGCTGGCACAGTTTCACCAGTAGTCGTCTTGACGAAACATGCTGCTGAATGCTATTGTGTGAAACAAGGAGGGTTTTTATCTGTCAATATGGGGTACTGAGTGTACATTAATGAGAAATAAAATGAGCTTTTTTGATTTTGACAAATGGCTGCAATGAAAAATTGAAAGGGGTCTGAATACTTTATGTACCCACTGTAAATGAATATATTTTAGATATAATAGTTGCCTCACTCTCACTACTCTTCTCCCCATATATCCACATGACACTCTCAGAAACATCCTTTGTTTGCAAACTAAAATTTTGGTTATTTTGGAGTCTATCGCGTTTCTTGAATTTAAAATCACTTCTTGTGTTTTGAGATATTTTCAATATACATACTTTTGTAGTCAGATAAATAATAAAAACAAGTAATGTGTTGAAAGAACACTGACCAAACTGTATAGCTTGATTCTTCAACACAAAGGCTATACAGTTGGACTGTCCACTGTTTAATGCATTTGCATATTTTCATTCTATTTTTAGCACTGCATGCTAACAACAACAGTTCACAACATGTCACAAAAGACTTGGTTTTGACATAGAGAGATGTTTTTATTGGATTAATGTGCAACTAATGCATTGAATTACTTATGTGTAAATAAATATATAATGTTTCAAAAGCAAGAATGTATTCTACCAAAATACCCTTACTATTTAATAAAGCAGTGACAAGTTCTTCTTTTTGCTCTCATGATACTGAGAAGATTTCTTTTGCAAAGCTTCTTAATTGCATGTATCACTTCTTCTGTCTTTAAAGCGTATATGATAGGATTAAGTAAAGCTGGTATGATGTGTGTCAAAGTGGAATTTATCATTCTGCCATTGTGATCAATGTAGGAGGCCCATACAACTATGCTGGTTCCCACATATGGTAGGAAGAAAATAGCAACAAGGATCAGGTGAGAAGTACAAGTTTTTAATGCTCGAAGTCGTTCCTCTCTTGATGCAGTCTTGTTTAGTGCTATGAAAATACAAACATATGTGACTACTATGAATGTAACAGGAACATTGATAAGTATAGCAGTAAGAACAGTTGCCATGTTGTAATTTAAAGATGTATCATTACAAGCTAGAACATACACTGGTCCATGTTGACAAAAAAAGCTGTTAACCACCAAAGAGCTACAAAATGAGAGACGGTTAAAAAGACTAACCGCGGTGACTATTATACTCAACAAAAAAATCCATACAAAAAGCAGGATAGCAGTAATTGATGTTTCAGTCACAATACTATGGTACCTTAAAGGGAAGCAAATTGCTATAAGTCTGTCATATGCCATAGTG
>VUQK01022717.1:0-12547 GCA_015106715.1 Bujurquina vittata | reverse complement strand
AAGACCAAAGATCTCTGTGGCTGAGCACCAGAGATGCAGTAGGGAGATGGGAGAAAGTTCCACAAAGTCAACTATCACTGCATCCCTCAGCCGGTCGGGGCTTTAAAGCAGAGCAGCCCTACGGAAGCCTGTCCTCAGCACAGAGTTTGCCAAAAAATACATGAAGCACTCCCAGACTATGAGAAATAAGATTCTCTGGTCTGACAAAATAAAGAGGGAACTTTTTGATGTTAATTCTAAGCGGTATGTGTGGAGAAAACCAGGCACTGCTCAACACCTGTCCAATACAATCCCAACAGGGAAACATGGTGGTGGCAGCATCATGCTATAGAGGTGTTTTTCAGCTGCAGGGACAGGACGACTGGTTGCAATTGAAGAAAAGATGAATGCGGCCAAGCACAGAGATATCCTGGAAGAAAACCTCTTCCAGAGTGCTCAGGACCTCAGACTGGGCCGAAGGTTTACCTTCCAACAAGACAATGACCCTAAGCACACAGCTAAAATAACAAAGGAGTGGCTTCAGAACAACTCTGTGACCATTCTTGACTGGCCCAGCCAGAGCGCTGACCCAAACCCAACTGAGCATCTCTGGAGAGACCTGAAAATGGCTGTCCACCAACATTCACCATCCAACCTGACGGAACTGGAGAGGATCTGCAAGGAAGAATGGCCGAGGATCCCAAATCCAGGTGTGAGAGACTTGTTGCATCATTCCCAAGAAGACTCATGGCTGTACGAGCTCAAAGGGTGCTTCTACTCAATACTGAGAAAAGGGTCCGAAATATCACATGGTCATAATACCATGTGATATTTCAGTTTTTCTTTTTTAATAAATTGCTAATAGACTGGTAATAGCAACAAATTGTGGCTCTAATTAATAATTGGTCTTTTGAAGATAACTCGATAGTAACACATATACCAAAGTTCAGCGGTGGATCCAAGTGCAGACCAAAAACACAAAACTGAAAAAAGAGCTTTATTTAAAACTGATAATGAAAGTCCAGAAAAAAACATGAACACAGCCAAAAGGGCACAGACTGAAGAAATAAACTAAAACAGAAACAGAGAACACAATGAGATGACGAAATGTCAAAACACAAGAGGCATAACAGAAAATCAGACAAAGACGAAGATGGGACAGGAGGGCAACGAGATGATCAGAAAACTCACAAAGTGGTCAGCAAAACAAATTTTCAAACTAAAACAGAAAATAAGAGAAAAATGTCCTCAACTCAAAGACCAAGAGTAAACAAGATGCCAGATAAAGGAGGTACAGGGGGTCAAAGACAGTAATGCAGCAAGAAAAAAAGCAGGAGGAGCAGATATAGAAACATGGAGGGAACGAAAATTATTAGTACTAATAAAAATCAAGACATGAATCAAAATGCAGAGCTGAAAAACCGGACCTCATCACTAGCATTGCCACAAAATAAAAACACGAATCAAAGAATCAAAATTTTATCACAAGAAATGCAATCAAAGCACAACAACAACAACAACAATAATACTGAACAGAAATAAATCATTTTTTTTTAAAAAAATCAACAATCACAAAACTCTAAAGTTTAAGCAGTGGGATAATAAAACCCAAACTCAAATATTAGGTAAGAATTCAAACCCCAGAAACACAAAACCCCAGGAGTGACGGGGCCTGTAAGATTTCAGGCCTCTTCAAAGCCTGACACGTTAGTTTCCGAAAATATAGACACCCTTTAAAGTGCAGTTTGTAGGAACTCAGAGGCTTTATATTTGTTTTAAGAAACACACTAGCCTGTAGTATGAATGATGCCAGCAGAGCAGCATTCAATTTCATGTTGGCTTTAGATTTTTCTTAAAAATATATAATGAGATGAATGAGGAGGCCTGTAGACGCACTTAAAATGGTTGTTTTGAAGGTGGAGGTCAGGTCTTGCAACCTCTCATAGTCTCAAATCAACTTTGATGTGTCAAGACTGATAAAATGTCCATAAGAAGAGTCAGCCTGCTATCAGTTTACAATTTAATGGTGTGACGTTGGCAACTACATGCAATCTGTTTGTGATAATACAGTGGCTGGCTGTGACAAATCAACAAAAGGCGCACATCTGTTGACTTCTCTTGCTGTCTAAACACACAGAAACTCACATTAAAAAGAAATTCAAATCCATTACTTACATTGAGAGTCCAGCCAGAACCTCACAGAGTCAAAACAGAAATTCTTCCACAAATAGTGATGTAGTTGCTGCACGAGGGCAATTCAACCATAAAATGACAAGTGCTTGGCAGACGTGCCTTTAGATACGAATAACCTGAACATGAGTTGGCTATCAGCTGAGTTGAATCCTGTATTGCAAATGCGTTGCACTCATTCCCGCAGACTGACTCAGATTGATTGCAGTGTGCTGGAACTCTGTCTGCATTTATAAATTAGACAGCAATTATTTGCCAGTCTGAATTGGACAGCAGTTGTTTGGAGACAGGCTGCCTCCCATCAGACAACCTATGCGGTCACTTTGTGATCAAAAGTGGTTGCCCAGAGGTCGAGGGTGTTCCACGCTTAACCTCTAGGCAATCAGTTGGTTTCCCAACAACTTGTAATCGGTCACCAAATGTGGCAGTCACCGGGCAACCACCGATTTTTCCTAGTCACAGGGAGGTTGCCATCGTACTTTTAATCTAGTGTGACTGAGGCATTAGTCCGCTAAACAGCCCAGTCATAACTGGAAACATAACTGCAAAATATTTATTGAAACATAAAGATTTTAACATGTAATGCTATGCCTCTTTACATTCAAACAGACGCCTGCCTACAACATGTCGGTTTCCATTGTTTTAAAGTAGCCTTGTGTTCGAAAGATGTTTAAAAAAAATCCTTGTGGTGGGTTGAAATCCCATTTGCAAAGTGAGCTGTGGTGCATGGGATCAAGCATTGCTGCTAGACAAAGAAAAGTGAAAGCAGGGCAGGAACACTGAGGTTACAGACAAATTTAATTAGATGGAGAGTGGGGCAGTAATAGAAAAGAGAGAGAGAGTCGGAGAGAAAGTTACAGGCACAACACCGGGGGGGTATTTACCACCACATTCTCTTTCTCTTCTTTTAACTCTTTGGGAATTTTGTTTGATTCCTGTAAACATGTTGCTAGTCTGCTGAATGAAAGCAGTCAGAAGCTAAATTTGAGAAACATTAAATTCGGACCGACAGAAGGAGGCTTAACAGGTGGCGTTCCCACCCTCCAAGACACCTTCTACATGCACTGCTGCTTCTTCTGACTCCAGAAGGATATATGTGGTCGTTTAAAGAAACAAAGCATGAGATTAGGCATTCTCAAAGATGATAGGGTTGCTTTGATTTGAGACCAAAGTACAAGGACGAAACTCCTTTTATCTACCTTTCTGTTTGATGAAACTGAAGTTAGTAAGGCCATCTGGTAGTCTGACGTCTGTAAGGCCATCTGCCAGTCTGACCCAGGTCACTCTGTCCACAGAGAAACATCTAAACAACCAATAAATAGTCAGTGTTACTATAAAAGTCTAAATATTTTATATGAAAAAAATGGCATTTCATCTGACTTGAATCAGTTATAGCTTGGGCTCTTAATGCTCTGTGGATTCACTAACTAAAGCTGCTGTCCACCAAAAAGGAAAAATTTTCAGAGCCACCATCCTAGCGTGCAATTTTTTTTGTTTGTTTTTTTCAAAAAATATAAAAGTAACTTTCATTCACTGAGCAGGCTCAGTAGGCAGGGGCGCAAGGGCACTCAAGTTGCCATCCCACAAAGTAAAGCTAATTAATTCAATGAGGCAGTCACTCTCTGGTCTCTGGAAGTCTGCTCAGTTCTGTTTGCCTCAACCGAGCCCACGAGTGCCCTTTGCCTGCCATGTCACGAGTCAGATGAACTGCGGTACAAAGTTAGGCTAAGGTAGCCACTTTCTCAAATTTGATACAGACAGGGAAATGTCACAGTGAAGTACATTTGGCCGGACGAAATATGGAAGAAAAAGTTTGCAATGTATTTTGAAGTGGACTACACAGACTTAAAAAGAAAAGTGGGTGGGAGCTGAGTCCCCGATTGCTCACACTCTCTACCCATTTGTCAATGTATGACTACTTCTATTGAGAATGCAACTTTAGAGATCTGCTTGCTGCAGGCATTTTGTCTGATGCGCTGTCATCATCATGAGATTTAACTTGTGAAAAAAAAAGTTAAAAAGTGTTATATGTGTGTGTGTTTGTGTGGTGAGGCCTTAAGCAGAGCATAAACACATGCCAGACCGGTGCACATTAACTATGTATTACCCAAAAAGTGACAATCAAAACCTTAAAACCTTTCTCAGTGCATCCTTCTGTGAAGCAAAGGTGCAAAATGTTTTATTCCCTCTCCTCTCCTCTGCTTGCTTCTAAGGACTCTTTAGAATATTTCCATTGGCTGTAAAATAGCAAAATGGCAGGGCTTTATAGTAATGGGAATTGTTGTGCTTTGCAGGTAGCTAAAGGTTCACTGTAAGTAGGCACTGATACTAAGATGTACTGCTCACATAACTCAGCATGCTGCAGAGCTGCTCTATGAGGGTTCCTGTGGTTTTTCACCGAGTGTCATTGACAATTAGCTTATGCTTTTCAGAGGCAGCTGCCATGTTACAGGCTTTAATGTAGGCTCAAAAATAGCTTGTGAAGGTAGGGAAGCCTTTTTGTTAGTGCTGGAAGCAGAAGGAAATGCCAGACATCACCTAGTAAACAAGGGTTGATATGAATGTTAGCTTGCAAAATATTGCTCCTGAGCCATCTCAGCGGAGTCTGTGGCAATCTGTAAATAAGGATACCAAAGGGGAGCAATGTCTAATCGTCCTTGAAAAAGATGTACCACCGTTTTTTAATATCTTCTGCCCCAATGCCCAGAGGTATTGCAGCAGGGTGGGAGGAGTAGGGTAGTGTGTGCGGCAGGGTTGCTGTCGGTGCCGGGTGATGGGGCATTACTCTCGCACCATTGACTTCATTACAGTCCCTCTCACATATCCATCCCTCACCCTCTCTAAATGCCCTTGCCAGCCTCTAATTCACTTAATTCCTTGATTATCAATTCTGATGGCATTCGGGCAGAAAGGTCAATACTTTTTGTGGTGTGTACCTGAATGTTACAACATTCACTCAAAAAAAAAAAAAATGGCGAAGCTGCCTTCATCAAAGAAGTGCTGCAAGGATGGAAACATGATGTATTGCAATCATATGCTACCAGTTGGTTTCATTAAATTTTCATTGTTCACACACTCACAGGCATATTTAAAGTGTACACACAAAAAGGTATGCATCAGCACACACCAGGACAGGGGAAAAGGAGCCAGAACACACCACAGACACAGTCCTGCATTTGATACGAGCACACGTTTCCCTCTCTCTTTCCTCTTTCCCCATCTCCTTGATGAAATCGAGGTTGCCATGCCGTGACTGTATGCGGCAGACGCGCGAACAAGTGTTTCCCCCCGAGGAGAGGCAATCTAAATGGGAAAACGACATGACAGCTTTGCCACATAATCAAACACCACACCCACAGTTACACGCCACAACTTTTGTTTGGTAGGCTTTTGGGTGTCCGTTTCGTGCATGTAAAATATAAATCTTCAGGAAAACCCAGCATCTGTTTCAGAATGTCCTTTTGCCCTCTGCAGTAATTATTTGTTCAAAGTAGTGATATTTGTACTTCATCAGTTTCAGTGATTGATTTTATGAGTGTTTTTCAGTAAAGATTTATGGAAAGAAAACAATACTCAGAAGCATTCTGGGCTTTTGAGGTTCAGGTAAGGCATGCCCATGTATCTTTAAAGCGCAGCATTTCACAAAACTTGTTTTTTTTCTTTTGTGGCTGGTCTGATCCTCTGAGCACAGCAGCTTTTTTTGAAGCACAACATCTCACTCTGCTTAGCTGTTCTCCACTCAATGTCTGAACACATCTTTATGTGGGCAGTTTATGTGCATAGGATTTTTTGGGGGATATTTTTTGGGACACAAGCATGAGGCAACTGAGGATGATTTTTTTTTTTCATACTGTTCTGCAGCTCTTTTATGATGATATCTTTCATTCTGCAATTATTTGTTTCCTTCTTTAGTGAGCAAACATAATTAAAAATTATATACCAATAAGCCACAACATTAAAATTTGGTGAAATGTGTAACTTTGATCATTTTATTACAATGTAGTGGAACGCTTGCATCTTCCATAACACCCACACCCACAATGGCACTTCCACGACAGTAGATTCGGTTGCTGCAGCTATCCTACTTGGTGCAGGACAACGTTCAAAGAACCTGCTGCAAACATCCCAGTGCCAGACCCCACTGTAAACCTCCTGAAGTCATATATCCATATCCCCGTGCAAGGAGGGGGCCTGTAATGTCAGCGTGACCTACACAACATCAGGCAGAGCGTTCTGGTTGATTGATTTAGTTTTATAGCTCTATTTCACTGATGAGAACCATTTGTTTAAAAAATAAAAAAAAACTAGAATATGCAGTTATAGCTAAATGTAAAGAGGCATAATCACTGCCAGTTTGTCTTGCCAGAGTACTTAGACAAAACTGATTTTGCAGCTGGTAAAATGTGTCTTGCAGCATCATCTGTGTGAGAGATGTGATCTGTCATAAATCTGAAGGCTGCTGTCTGGAACGCAAGGATTTGACTCATTCTATCTTCAGAAAAGTTATCACTTTGGGTGAAAGCATACAGCGCTGTTTAGTTTTGCGTACATAATGTGCTTGGGTGGTTGGGTGTATGAGCTGGGCGTATGAGTGACTAAGACACAAAAAAGCCAACTGTGTATAAGTGTGTGTGTGTGTGTGTACATCGTTCTATTTGCTAGTGTGAATATGTATACGCTGACTCAGATATGTGAGGAGTCTTAAACCGGCAGAGCTGATAATCCTATGTCTCAACAAACTTGGTTGTGTTTCCATCACTTCTGGGGACTCATTTTCTGAAGACTGGGACTTACAGTAACCTCAATCATAATCACTGCTCACCCTAAACAGAACCAAACCAGGTCCTCACACTAGAACTCAATGATTTAGGTTATGTTTTTGTTCAGATTGTTGTTGTCCTCAAAAAGAGAGACAGGTCCTCACTTTGTGACTGAGTGAGAAATGTGTCATGCAAGCGTGCAAACACACCATGCCATACACAAATGTTTTAATGGGATCTGTTACACTACATGCAAAATGCTACCCAGCCTCTGACTGCAAAATGCTACCCACTTCTGACTGCTTGGCTGAGCTCACTTGGCTAATTCGTTTGAGTAGTTTGGCTTCATTTGTTCCTCCCTCTTATTTATTTTCCTCCCCTTTTCTTCATCAATCTCATTTAATCAGTCATTTGACCCTAAAGAGGACTCTGCCCACCTGGTCCCCTTTTCCACCGCAAAAGCAACGTTCTAACAGCAGTCGAATGTTATGTATTATGAAAGTATTCAAGAATGAAAATATCAGTCTATTGTTACTTCTCACTATAGGCGAGGATATTATGTCTGCTATTTGTCAGACGTGCAACACGAGCAAATCCATCCTTTATTCTGGCAGTGTAAATGAAGTGGAATAGTAATAATGGAAGACTAAGAGCCTCCTGCCACACACCCCAATATTTAGCAGTGTTGACCAGTAATGTCTGTGTGCTGGATTTGTTAATGAGCAGTAAGCAGCAGGGGGGTTGATGGAAATGTTGTTAATGCACGTTTGGCGGTAGGGAGTGCACTTTGGTGAACACCCAGGTGACCACCAAAGTGATTAGGATTTATTCTTACAGCACATATTCGGAGACATGTTGGTTAATAAAGATTTCAGTTTTGAATAGCTCAAACTAAAACAGCGTTTTATGCTACTTGCCGTTCTCTGACAAAGACACTGTAAACCCTAATGTAGTTGCTCTGATGCTAATGCTGGAATTGACAGTATGTATGAATGTGGTATGGAGAAAAGGTGCTTGACTTAGAGTCTCCTCCTCTCCCTGCCCAGGTGCTCTGTGCCAGGCACTTCATTAGCCCAGCCCTGCAGATGGACGCCGATGAAAACAGGCTTTTTGAGCTTCATTCTTTGTGACTCGTTGTTCATTAAAATCAAATTATGTGTCAGGAAGCATAACTTGTACGTGCTGTAGTGCAGTTATTGCTCAACAAGCTCTTTGTCTTGCATCAGTGCTTGTCTGTGTTTGTCTTACACAGTCTGCCCGACTAATTCTGCTGATTTCGCTCACACCGCGCACCTGGCTGCATTTGTGACAAAGTTTTCATAAACGTGCAATTTTACAAGTGTTTCTTTGACATGTATTTAGGGTTGTAGTTACAATCACATCCACAAGTTTTTGGAAAAAATTCCTTCTTTAATTTTTTTTTTCTCTCTTAGACAAATCCAACACCACAGATCATTTTAGATCAAATCAAAGTATGATTCAAATTCAGAATTTTGACTTTTATTTCAAAGTGTTATTAATTTAATAAGTATTGTATTAACTGTTTAAGCCTTACAGCCATTTTTTATACATAATCTCCCATTTTCCCAGGATCAAAATTAAAGGACAGGTTTATTTTGCTTTGTTTCTTCAGCCTATCAAAGAGAACAAAAGCTTTAGGAGTGGATACATCCACAAGCTGTTACATTCTGAAAAAGAAAGAATGCACTGGACACCTCAGCAACACAAAAGGCATGGGAGTCCTTTCTTAATTAACAAACACCACTTTATAAAATCTTCTTCTTTCACTGCTCACTTTAGGGTCACCACAGCAGATCACCTGCCTCCATCTCACCCTATCCCTTAAATTCTCTTCTGTCACATCAACCTTCTGCATGTCCTACTTCACTAGATCTGTGGTCTTCCTCTTTTCCTCCGTCCTGGCAGCTCAATCTTCAACATCCTTTGTCCAGTATATGCACTATCACTCCATCTCAGCCTTCTCTCTCTAACATTATCTCCACACTGCTCAACCTGTCCCTCTGATATATTAATTTCTAATCTTGTCCATTCTTGTCACACCAGTGAAAACATCTTCAACTCTGCCACCTCCAGCTCTGTCTCCTGTCTTTTTGTCAGTGCGACCATCCCCAAACCATAGATAATTGTAGATCTCACTATCATCTTGTAAACCTTTGCTTTCACTCTTGTTGCTATCCTGTCACAAATCACCCCTGATGCTCGATCCTGCCTGCACTTTCTTCGCCTCTCTTGTGCACTTGCTTCACTTCACAAAGTCTAACCAAGTCCATAACACTCTTGGGGAGGTAGGGATATCATTTTCAAAGTCTACAATCAAGAGGCACCTTCATGAATTTAAATATAGAGAGTTTACAACATGGTACAAACCACTGGTTACACTCAAGAAGGCCAGATTAAGCTTTATCAGAAAACATCTAAATGCTCTGCTCTGTTCTGGAAACCGGGCAGACAAATGAAACAAGATTAACTTGTACCAGAGTGATGTGAAGAAAACAGGATGGAGAATGAGCCAAGACATACCTCATCATCTGTCAAACATGGTGAAGGCAATGTTATGGCATGGGCATGGATGGCTGCCAATAGAACAGAATGACTAGTGTTTATTGATGATGTGACTGCTGATAGAAATAGCGGGATGTACAGGCCTATACTTTCTGCTCAGATTCAGATGAGTGCTGCATTGGACAGTGCTTCACACTGCAAATTGATAATAACCCAAATCATACTGCAAGAGACTCTCAAGGCAAATAAATAGGATATTCCTCAATTGTCACATCATTAACCTGATCTCATTCCAATAGAGCATGCTCTTCAGTTATTGCATGCAAAACTGAATACAGAAAAACCACTAACAAGCAGCAGCTGAAGGTGGCTGCAGTAAAGGCCTAGCAGAGCATATCAAAGGAGGAAATGCAGCATTTGGTAAGGTCCATGGGGTCTCGACCAGAACCCACAGATATCATCCAACTGTTATAAGCCGTCTTTATATTCTAATTATTTTAGGTTTTACAATTACTCTAGAGTCACTGAAAATGGGAGGCTATATATAAATGTGCCTGTAATTCCTAAACACTCAATACAAAACCTTTGTTAAACCCAGTGGAATAAAACTAAAAGGCTGCACTTCAACCACATATTGTCTGATTTAGGATTCACTGAGGTGGGAAAGGTTAAAAAATATGTCACTGTCCAAAAACTTATTGACCTAACTGTATTTAGTTGACTTTTATGTGTTTGGCAATTACACAAAATTCAGAATAATGTGAAGACTGAGAATTACTGTTTCTCTGGAGGATGTGATGAGAAACGACTGCTAGTTTCAGATTTAAGAGTCCCATTAATTTTCTCCTTGAAGTCCGAATTATATCACCTTAGTAAAAATCCTGTGCTTCCTGTTTACTCTGGCTCCCCATTTGTCTTCATGTTACTGCATCATTCTGCCCATATGCCTCGTCTTCATTCTACAGTCACACATTTGGCGTTTAGATAATAGTTTTATTGACTTGTAAACTAAGTATAATATTTTAAATAACCAAAAGCGACAAGTAACCCAGACTATGTAAGTATCATGCCTCCCATATAGCAGAAACACACGCTATAAATGCACTAGAAATTGAATTTTAATAATAAATAATAAGGCCAACGAAATGACAGAAAGTATGGAAACTTCACGAAGGATAAGAAGAAAAATATGTGCAATAATGTGTGTGTACACACACACATGACTATTTCAAAAGCCCCCGGGGTTAACAGGGGACTTCTCTTTCCTTTTCTTCACCTTCTGTGCTGACAGCCAGCCTGTAGTTAATAATCCACTACAGTAACGGGGTCACTGGTCATAAACCTTTTCTGGGAGTCTATATGTGGTTGTGTGTGTCTGTATAGTTGTGTTTGAGGATAGAATGCAATGAGCTAATGTGCAGTCAATAGACCAGCCATTGATTTGGCAAAAGCACCTGCTACTACACTTATCTACACTAACCCAAACACGCACCATTTTTCCAATCACTCACTTAGTTTAAACTATTTTAATGCCTGCTGCTTCCAGCACCTCTACACCCACAATAAAAACCGTGCATAAATGTAATTGGCTTTGATTCACCTACATCTGCGCCATTATTGGATTACCCAGCAGTGGCTAGTTCAAATCAATACCAATGTTATCACAAGGCCCCAGGTAAGCAAGATATAAAGAGAAAATCAGGTGTGACAAGATCTCCTTAATCATCAATAGAGTTGCCTGCTCTCCCTTTTCTTGCCATTGACCAAATATTGACTGTTGATGGGGGAGAGAATTGATCTCCTCTCTCGCTCACTGAGAGCTAACTTAACATGGCAGTGGGCAAAAGGCAAAGGTAGGATCGGAAACAAAGAGAGGAGTAAGAGAATTAAGCTATCGGACGTAGAGCTGCCTCTAATTGGAGCCAACTGGGGACTGAAATAGTAATCAAGAAGAAGAAAAACTAGCACTAGGTCTGATAAAACTATTAGCAGCTTCTGAATGCAGTATAGGGTCATCACAGCATTATTCTTTATGCAAGATGCAGACACTGTAAAAGAAACTGCTGCATATACAGTAGTGTATAGTACGTGGTGAAAATCATTTGCACATTAATACCCATCAGTGCGAAAAAAAAGAGCATAAGGTCAAACGTTTTTCACATTTGAATTATAAAAAGACTTGTTATTATTATTTTAAAAAGCTCACATATGATCAGATTTTACAAATTGCCCTACAAAAATGATACAGTTGAAAATAAATGAATGACCCAGGTCAATCACATTGTGTTTTAAATATCAAAATAAGGAGGTTAAAACCGAGCATTATATTTTAATACTTACACCTGATTATTTTTAATGTTTGAGTATTTGCTGGTTATTTTCCCAGTACTGCTTACAAAATTACGTGAAAGTATAATGATTTTCCATTCTGTTTCTTATCACAGGGATATTTAAGTGCTATAAAAGTTCATGGTGAATTTGTTTATTTACTTTTTTCATTTGATGGTACCACTAGTAATATCCCTCCTACCCCTCCAAAGCATAGCAGCCATATACAGATTGGTGATTAGGGCTGCAGCTATCGATTATTTTAGGAATCGAGTATTCTGACGATTATTCTGACGATTAAATGGATAAGAAATACTTTTTTCGTATAAACAGTTCATCTGCATATTTTAACTTCTGTACTGCAGTTTTTAGCTGTGAGAAACAAACAGGGTGGATGGAGGAGCTACACAGTTCTCTTTTCTTCACTTGCTGAAGGACCTCCAGCTGTTTCCCAGTAAAGGCTTAATGGTGGTTAAGGGGGAAAGCTCATTTTTGATGCTAGAAAAACATTTACTTTCACTCCACGAGCACATCATCACTGGCTCCGCCTCTTTGCGCTTGCGCAGACAGACTGCATGTAAAACAGCTGACTGCTGCTGTTGCGTCATCAGTGTTTATGTTAATAATCGGGGGCTGCTTGAGCGTAATGTTGTAATGCTTTGTGTTCACAAGCCTTCTCCTAAATACGTTTCTACTGCACGTCTATATTTAGTTACTAACCAAGGATTAAAGTTTAAAAATATTTTGACGGGGAAGGAGTCGTTCCA
>VUQK01022707.1:26232-39250 GCA_015106715.1 Bujurquina vittata | reverse complement strand
AACTTTCTATTTATGTGGGTTTTAATTTATCTATATATGCAGAAAGAGAATAGAAACATATATATATTTATATATATATATATATATATATATATAAAAAATTTTTTGGGATGGTGCTTTTATTTTGGGATTTTATTTAGATTTCATTTGGAAAGAGAAAAAAAATCTTGAGAAAATGGAGGCAATTTACTACAAACTCCTTTTTTTTCTTGGAAAAGTTAGCCAATTTATCAAGTATATTTGCATGCCTGGGGCAATGGTTGTCTGAGATTTTAACCTTATCGTCAGCATCAGTTGAATTCAGATGATTACAGAGGTCAAACATCACCTTTTTTTATCTTCAGCATCATCTCCCCCCTTTGGTAGCCATGCAAACAAGCCTTGCATCCCACCTGAATGCTGTTACTGTGAAATATACGGTGCACATTTGCCATGAAAAGACATAAAACAGTTTAACGGATGTAATGCATAGAGGGTGATGCTCTTTGTGTGTGTGCGTAAGTGACTGTGTGCGTTAGTGTTAGAGGGCTTCCATCATGGCAGGAGATCTTCAGAGGATGCAAATTAGTTATTTAATGGCAAAACAAAATTGGTTTGCATGAGAGCTCCTCCCCCCACTGAAAAAACTAGCCTCTGGTCATCTGGTTTATTTGATTGTATACATATATATTCATATTTTTCCATAACAAATATACTATGGCTTTCAAAATAAAAAGTGCCAAAATATTTTTTTATTTCATTTTTCTTTTTTTGGAATAAAAGAACACACAGTGATGTTGTTGTCGGTAGTACTGTCATACTTGCGCAGGCTGGGCCGCTACAGGACTTTAAAACAGGAAGAGGAAATGAGGCGTTTTCATTCCCGCATCCTGCGAGTGGAGACAGGCTCCTGACAAAGTTCACGCTGTGAAGGACAGCTGTCCGTCACCTGGAGGAGGCGTGGCCCAAAGAGGGAGAGGCAGCAGAATTCAGCCACAGGAAAAACTACGGTCTTCCTCATGGTGTGACTGCAGTCAGAACTTCCTTGTAAACGTGTCCTCGCAGCCTGCCCTGTCCAAGAGGAGGTGTGTGTGTTTGGCTGCTAGAACAAGAAGGACTGCACCGCTGTGGTGACCCACAGAGTAGCCAGGGTCGGTGTCCCAAGGTAGCCTGAAAGTCCTGCTAACACACACACACACATACACGGCTGCCCTTCTGCGTGTTCTCTATCACGGAGTGTTCTACAGGTGAAGTAATTCCCATTTCACCCCTGGAGTTACCTGCAGGCTGTCCCTCTGGAGACTTGAGGCATATCCATAGTGCCCAGTTTAATTCCATCATCATCATCTTCCTTTCCATCATCCTCAACATCCATCGGCTTTGAGATTTTCAGTTCTTGATGTTCTCACCATCCTGTTTTTTCAACTTTTAGCAGTTTTCACTTGCAATTCCAACTGCAGGTTTCAGTTGGGAAAATAAAAAGAACCCCAAAAAAAGGGAGAAAAAAAAAGCAACTCCATCAGTGAAGAAAGGGATGGGATTATGTGGAAGGGATGCAGGGAGGGAGGAATCTGAGAGAATGGATGGGGAAGAGGGAGAAGGGTGTAGGACAGCAGAAGGGACAAGGAGGAAAAAAAAAAGTGGGTTTTAGGAGCTGAGAGAGGAGAAGGTCACTCTTCCCATCAATTTTTATCAGTGGTGAGTTGTTGAATTGGGAGCTGGAGCTGGAGCGGGTCCCGTAGACGTTTTAGATCTAACTCCACCTGAAGAGGATGGAAAGTTAGAGAGGAAGATGAGTGAAGAGAAAATACAAAAAAAAAATATGTGGGGGATGGTTTGAATCTGCATCTGCAGCTACAAATCCGAGAGCTGAACTATAAAACGCGTGAATCCCCAGTGTGACTGCAGCGCTCGTTTTACATTACAAAACATGCAGCTTTCAACCGAGCAACTGTACCTCAGCGATATCATCCTTCAGCTTGTTGTACTTCTCAATGTCAAAGCGTGTCCTTTTCACCCCCTTGTGGAAGAACAGCAGATACTGCCTGTCTCTAGCGTCGGGATAAACATACTCCTGCAGGTTATAGAGACACACAGATGGAGCAAGTTTATCAGACCCAGTTTATCAGAAACCTTCCATCTTCCCATTTCTACTCCTTGGGTCAAATCACACGAGTGAGAAATCCAACATTAAATTGGCTCCATGTCCTTGGACTTAAAAATTAATGGTAATTTATGCTGAATACAATTCTTCAAGGGCAACAATGTCACCAGCCGTTAAAAAAATCGTTTTTAAAAAATCTATTAAATTTCACTTTTGTAGTGATTTGCAATGTAGTTCTTAAAAGAATTTTTGCATAATGTTAAAAAAAAAAGAACAATCTCCTTAAAGTGAGACACATTATTTGGCACAGCAAAAGCACCAAAAACACATCCAGTGTGGTAGAAGGAAGGTTTTTAATATAATAATATGAATAAATTCATAAATCATATGGTCGAGTCCATCTGTTTTGATGTCTTTTTGTCAGGCAACAGTCCACAACTGTTAATTAACAAAAGAAATGGTGTGTTAAAATAGCTCCATACTTAAAAGTGTATTCAGGTTTAACCTAAGGGGGGAAAAACTCAACTTTGTTTCAGCATATCTGACAGACAAACAGATTTCATCAGCTCTTTTCTCCTGGTAGTCCACCAATGGGAATTTCCAAACTTGGATGCTTACAAGCACCTTCTTAAGGCCTTTACGCTTTGTCCTAGTTTGTGGACTCCTGTTGGGGGAAGAGCAATAGAGAATGGCCTTTGGTTCCAGGGTAACTCCCTGATGAAGGTCGGTATGTGAAACACACTGGAATTTTCTTTGGTTTACTATCAGCCGTCACAGAAGATGGTTCTTACACTTGGGGTGGCTGTAGTTCAGGGGGTAGAGTAGGTCATCGACTAATTGGAAGGTTGGTGGTTTGATCCCTGGTATGTTGTATAAAGCCCTATATACGAACCACATTGGTATTAATTTAATATGTGTACATTTACTGTATATTTTCCTCAGTCTTACCTGACGTGTTAGAACGAAGTAGGCATACATGGCCATTGCAGTTCCGTAAGTGATGAAGTAGGTGACCGGCTCCATGATATCCCAGGAGTACTCCCACCAGGTTAGCCTGGCCAAGATGCCAAACTGGGTTGCCATATATGCCATGCCACCCCAGAGCACCCAGGTGGTACGTCGCTCTGCCTTCTTACTCAACTCCTCCTTCACCTACACAGAAGACGTACAAACCAGACATCCGTTCACAATTGAAACACAACTGTTTTTAAATAGGAAGCTAATGAAAAACCAGGCCAGTAATTCTCCTCGTTACATAACAACTGAGTAATAACATTTTAGTCATACCCATGATGCATTAACCACGTAGTAATTTTGAATGGCTGAATAGAAATAGTGTCTGATCGCCTACTAGTTACATAATTAATGACACTCAAAGGTTTTCGTGTATTTCATGAAAAAATATGCAAGTCATTGCATTTCCATATGTTTTAATGTAAGATTAATAGCCTGGTAGCAGCCGAAGTTAACACCTTATACTGAAAAACATGTTAACATAGTTAGACCTTCTCTAGGGGGCGGAGTTGTGAGTTCAGGTCCTCCAGTCGTCCGATTAGCTCACGTTCTTTGCTAAGTTGGTGCTCCTCTATGCGCAGCGTGGTATAGAGCTGCTGCACCAGAAATTTGACATCATTCAGCCTTTCTGCCTCCTCGTGGGGCAACAACTCTGAGGTTAAACACACAAATTCAAACAAAGAAGCTGACATTAAAATCTTGACTTGCTCTTTTTGGTAATATCCTAAGACAGAATTCAGACATAAGAATTACTTGCTTCTTGTTATCAGGTTAATGCACTTATCACTATGATAATTGCACCAGCTACAATACACCCAGACCAAACAGCCAGTACGCCCACAGTCAAGTGTTACACAGTGCATGAATGAGTTCTGCATAACAGAAAATCTCAGAGGCTCAACGTCTTCTTTGTCAGTTCTCACCTCTCCTCGGTGGCCGCACGAGGTGTGTGGTGTCGTTAATAACGAGCTTGAAATCATCGAGCAGCAAGATGTCTATTCCCGTGGAGGAGGCGACCCTCGCTCCATCTGAAGAGAAAGACAAATGTGGAGGAAATAAGACAAGCCTGATGGTTATCCTCTTCAAACACTGTTCACCTCTCTTAGTAATCAGGCGTGTTGCTGTCTGGATTAACATAGGAGCTAAAAGCAGAAGCACAAAAAAGTAAGATTTCAAGTTCCATCTGTTCCTGTGTAATGAACCCCCTGAGCAGAGCAAAAGGCTTAAAAATAATTTCATGCTGCACTCGGCAGCAACACTACAGAACATCAAAATATTGGAGCTCTTGAAAGCTTGTAAAGTTTTGTACACTTGTGTTTGCGAGCATACCCATGGAGTAGATGGCTACCCGGTCAATGCCTCTGTCCTCTGCCTGGAGCTGTTGCAGGAAAACTCCCACGCAGTCACTGAGAGGCTTGAGGGTGAACTGGCAGCGCTCTCGTCTGGACGGTAAACTGACTGAGATCACCGGCAGCCCCTTCTGATATACCACTGTCACCTCTACAGGGGTCACGTGTAAGAAAACAGGGATGAGTCAAATGTCACAAAAGCAGAACATGGAAATATGTAAAATGAGCTTTTCTCTGCTGTCTGTAACAAAGTTACTGAAAAGCTAAGAAGCATGAATAAGGAATAGTTTATTATTTATCATGTTAGTCTTGGTGTTCTCTGGATTGCTCGCTACTAAACATATACACTCAACACTCACCCTTGTTGAAATTTTAAATAGCTTTTTGGCACTTCAGTGCTTCATATTTTGTCTCTGATATCTTGATGGTTTTTAATGATGCCAATTGTAGCCTGACTGATAATATTGGCTGGCCAATATTATCAGCAGATAGTGGCCTATCACAGATATACTACATTTAGTGTATATGTTCTTAATATGTTTTCTATTGATTTAATACACCTTTACATACCTAATATTTGCCCAGTAATCAACACAGGACTAGTAGTTACTGAAAGGCATACACTGCTCACTGTAGTTTGCCAAAACAAGCACTATTCAGGCCATCAGTTCTTGAGAATCGATACAGCCTTAACATTACGGACCTGTTCCTCACAGGACTGCCGTTGACTCTTTGAAGCCAACTATTGATGTTTTCTTATTCCCACAGAAAAGCTTGAAAGACTTCTAAATGATGCTCGTGTGGTGAGACTGAATTAAAAAGACCTCAAGGTAAACGCCGCAATTTATTCATTCCTTGAAAGGTTTGAACTTTTCATAGCAGAGAAAAAGATTGAATCAATTAGCGTAGCTGGGACTGAGTTCAAGTTTATGATTTTGTGCGTTTTCTGTGCCATCTGTACACCCTGTTTATTTTTTTGTTTTGTTTTTTTTAAGCACTTCCATCACTTTTGTCCCAAACAGCTGAGCCCACACTCGGTTCAGTGGCACTCTCTGCTAATATAAGCCTGTAATATGGCTCTATTGGTCCATAACCAAACTACTGTTATAATGAGCCTGCACAGCTTATACCATTATCATGCTGAGTGGCCTCTAATGACAGAGACATAAATCAAGGCAGAGGGCTACGAGCCCATAGGAGATGTGATCCGAGCCTTCTTCTTGCTGCTGCACCCAAAAACCTCTGCCTCCTGCGCAAGCCCACTGCAGTGAATCAGCAAATCTCTACTTAGGCCCCCACCAAGAAGTGACGGACTGTCAGCTGGCACAGGAAGGAGCAGCCAGGCTTGTTTTCTGGGTGTCAATTTTAAAGACACAAAGGTTCAGACATTTCATTTTAAGACCATTTTTTCATTACAGTGACACTTTGAAACCTTGCCCCAAGTTGCTTCTCTCCTGCACATGCTCTCTTTGTCCTCCATTATCCTGTCATCACAGGAGCATTGTTAAAAGTGCAAGGACCCCATGTCTATCTTTACTACAATCCTGCAGCCATTAAAGCACACTTTAAAATGAATTCAGCCTGTTCTGCAGTGCAGATCCCTTTCGCTTCCACCCTCTTTTTACACTCTCCATCACTCCCGCCTCTCACGCAGACAAGCAGATGCTACCCCCAGACCGATTCCCCATTAATGACTACTGTCTGTTAACTCCAAAGGAGCCCCTACTCTCTGATTGATGCCGAATTTCTCCACATTGTTGTTAGGGTTTTTCTCTATAAAGGGAAATCTGTAATACAGCTAACAGAGTCAGAAAATAATCTGGATTTTGCTCATAAGCACGTAAGATTAATGATGCAGGAGTAGGGGAACTACTCTATACTTACCCTCTGGAGAAGCAGAGGAACACAACAGTCTCTGGCCATGCCATGAGGGGGCGCCCCTCCATACCTGCAGACAGGAGGAGAAAGTGGACCAAACTCATTACTTTGCCTTTTCACTCCTTGTCCTTATCTGCTCTGCTTCTTTCAGGCAACCACAGCTGCTGCTGGCCAGCGTGCGGGACTCGGCAATATGACACTGCTTTAATCAATGCCATTTACTTCTCTAAATGTTTATTTCCTAGAATATTGTCTTACACAGTGGCCACCTCTTTTCCATTTTCTAGCAATCCTCCCATTTGCAGTCTAGAGCCACACCCAAGGAGGAAGAATTAACCCATTTAACTGCAGCGTTCTTGTCACAAAAATACTTCAGAGTGTTCATATGTTTTAAATTACAGAGCTTGTCACATTTTCTTGTGAGACATCATCCAGCCTCGGGCAAAAGGCAGGCGGTCTTCTCATTCTTAAAAAAACAAAAGAGAACAAAATAAATGAAGGATGAAGATGAGACATCTGGAAAGAAAAAAAAAAGCAAGCACATCGAGGGACTCACAACTCTAGTGAATAATTTTTTTAGCTGGTTTCAAAGGGACCAAACCAACTATGCCTCCACCATAAAAATGCTCAGTTTGCTGCATTGATCTTCACACTCTGTATGCCTATACGATGTACTGATGCACTTACTCAGTGTACAACTACTGTAATATCAGATCTACGATACACCCACATTTTCTCACCCTTACTGACGCAAACCACAGGAGTACTGAGAGTCACACAGAGAGAAGATATCTCAGAGCAGACACGTGTATCTGTGTGTGTGTGTGTTTATGCTGGACAAAGAAAAGTCAGTGGTCTGAATAATGACGCCTGATTTTATTATTAGTCAGCAGTACAATTCTCCCAGACCCACCTGTGACACAGCTTTCCCATAGATTCCTTAAGTATTTCCAAAGCTTTACGTTACTTTTCATGTTTGACAGCCACCCTGTGTCAAAAGGTCTCCTCTGACTGACAGAACCTAAACTATAAAAACTAAACTATAAATAATTCTGCCAGCATTTAGAGACCCCTCACAGGGGCTAACTGTAATACGAGCATCAAACTGAGACACAGACACTCGGGCTGAACTGCCAATCAGCTGCCGCTGATTGACTGCCCCGCTGTCAATCAGCGGCAGTGACTGCAAATCGATCAATCCCTGTCTTTAGCTGTCTGATCCCGATGGACAAAGACGGACAGCGAAAACAAGCCAATCTACCGCAACTACGCGTGATGATAATGCTGAGGGGCTCTCCACCTTTCACAGCAAGAAATTTGCCTGTAATGCTTCAACATGACAAACATGACCTGAATCTCAACCTTGGCTTCTATATTTGAAGGCAGAGTTCTCATCAGGTGTCTTCAATGCAACAGAGCTCTATCAACACCTTTAAAGGGGTTAACAAGGGTCTACTAATACCCTACTGATACTTCTTTGCAGATACCAGACAGCAAAGAAAACTTTCTTTACACTTTTACTACTTTTACAACCCTGGCAAGTGCACAAGATAATGTTGAACTAGATAAAGAATGAAAAGGGGGTGAGAGTAAATGCCACCATTGCGGCAATGATGCAGAACCTCCTCTGTGTGTGTGCGTGCGTGCGTGCGTGCGCGGGTGTGTGCGTGTCCCCTAAATTAGAATACCAATTGCCAAGCACCAAGTAGTGCCCAAACAGTGATTAGGTTTCTGATCAGATGACGTGCTGAGAAAGGACTTTTGGCCCATCTGGAATAACTGCACAGTATGCAGAGAGCACTCCAGCACTGCTTTGCTCATTCATTAACTTCAGCTATTTGAAGCCAGGAAGATTTCACAGAGATACCCACAACAGTGTCTTCACCAGCCCACGCACACATTGACACAGAGCAGCATCACAAGCATATGCAAATATGGCACTGGCACGTGTGCACGTCCATCTGTGGAGTGACATGTGTGCATGAATGTACCTCTGCGTGTTTGCAGGTTGGTTGTGTGCATGGGTGAGTGTGTGTGTGTGTGTGTGTGTGTGCGTGTGTGTCCACCCGTCTGTTCACCAGCCTGTTTGTCAGCAGTAGTTGCAGTTGCAACGACTGAGCAAAGCTCCCGCACCTCCACTCCCCTCGGCACACAGCCACTGAAACGCTGCCTGAAATATTTAACAGCATAGCAGCAGTCAATAGCACAGCAACCTTGGAATCAATGTCACGCGTGGCTCAGAGAGGGAGAGAAACAAAGAAAAGAGCTGAGAAGATGGACAGATGGGCTAGAAGCGGGGACGAGGTGTGGCGAGAAAGACGAAGAATGAACGTAAGAATAAATGGGAGGCGCAGCGGGGGAGCGATGGAGATAAATGAAGGCTGGAGTAAAAAACGTGCGAGTCACAAGTGCGCTTGCGTTTCTAACCATGTGCTGCATATACTGTACCCTGCAGCAGACAGTCCCTCCCCAATAAAACGTGACCGTAGAGTGTGTGTGTGTGTGTGTGTGTGTTTAGCAGGGATGGCGGCAAGAAGGAGAAGGAAGAGAAGAGAGGCAGGGAGATGAAAAGAGAAAAGCTGCGAGTGAGACAGAGCGAGAGGAGGGAGGGCGAGGGGAGTACTGCTGATCACTGCAGTAAAGGAATCCCTCGTCTAGAAAGGGGGGTTGCCCCTCGAATTCAACCTCCCTCCCTTCCTCCTCCATCTCTGTCTAACTCACACAGAATCGTGATGTGCAGGTTTTGATCTTTCGATTCCCATCTGCACTGTGCTTTAACCGTTGCTGTGTTTTATCGCAGCTCGTGTGTGGACGTTTGCATTTTGAGTGTATTAAACACGTAGCAGATTACGTAACAAACGTAATAACATAATAAAGATTTTTCTTAAATGTTTATGCACAGAAAAATATAAGGATTCTTTGCAGTCTGAGCTGGGTTGCTCCCTGGTCTCATATTACACAGCAGCAGCAGCGAAGAGGCATGAAATTGATCTGCAGTGAAGATAAATCAACCCTATAGAGAACAACCTCACATATATGTGCCAGTCTCTTTGGGAAGGGGGGAGGAAAAAAAAAACCTTACAACATACATCTCAGCCTCTGAGAGTGAAACCGCTGCCCCCATTATCAATATCATCCCAGCACTACATCTGTTGTGTTTAATTCCCGCAGCATAATGATGTTCTTTTTTTTAGTGCAGTTCAGATTATGTATTTGGAGAAATTTGCAAAATTTATTAGCCTCCTCCTCCGGCACAGCTACACACATTCAAAGCAGAGCTGCTTTGAGGATGGATTCACACTACTGACAGTTTTGTTCATCCAAGAGGGGGAAAAAAATAAAGGAACTGGGCTATTTTTAGTTTGACACAAAGTGGAAAAAATTCACGACATCTTGTTATGCTACATTTTTTATCTGACTAGTGTGTTTACAACGGGCTACTTCAGTAGTGGTACCTGACATTTTTACCCACAGGCCTGTCAGGTGAACTGAGCTGCTTTAACCCCAGTTGTGTGGACGGCCCTGCTTTTTCCTTTTTGCCCCCCCCCCCTTTTTTTTTGAAGCTTTGCTATTGCGGTTGAATCTAAACACAAGATGACACTGCATTTTAAAAAACCTCTGCAGCCTTGCACGTTGTTTTAACTCCAGACACACCGTGGGGAAATCACCGGTTCCAAGCATGGCTGTAAAGTGCGCCTGTGTGAGTGTGTGTGTAAATGTGTTACAGACACGAGCACTGAGGAATAATGTTGCTGACATAATTCCCATTTCATGGTGCCCTTCTGGGGGAGTGGAAACCTCTGCCATTTATCTGCACAATGACTGCATCCATCTATGTGGTAATGTGCTGTCCTGGGTTGTGGCTACAGACCACATAATGTGGGCAGTCACACATTTGTAGCGCCCATGTCAATTCAGTGTAGAGAACAGACTCATCCTGGGCTCTTCTGTGCTTATGCATTGAAATTATCATTTCATTTTATGCCTGCATATCAGAAATGTTTAAAATCCTTATTTATGACTAATTACTTTTTCCAGGAGTCACAACGCTGAGATAAATTTTTAAAGTCAAAGATCAATTTTGAAGCAACCACACAATTAGATAGGTGAGAGTCAAGGCGAGACGTGGTGCTAAACTATGCTAACACAAGAGAAAAAGACGGAAGAGGATCAGATTTTTAAGATAAGGTTATTTGGAGGCCACTGTACAGTCTTGAGCCATCCTAATTTCTTGCATGGAAATACAGTATATATATTTGGTATGATCACCTTTATTCTCCAACACAGTCTGAACTCTGAGGCAGCTTTCTTGTCATTGCTTTAAGTAGACTTTTGGTCTGTTCTCTGTAAAGATGATCCCACCGTTGTAGCTCTCTCTTGAGCTTCTCCCTCCATACATTTGGATTCATCACTCCATAAAACCCGTTATCACTGATTTTCAGTCCACTTCTTGTGCAATTTGGCATACCTCAGCCTTTTCTCCCTTTTTCCCTTCCTTCAGAATGGCTTCTTGACAGCCACCCTTCCACTGAGACCATTTCTTATGAGGCTTCAGTGAACAGCAGATGGATCAACTATAGAGCCAGGTGTATCTCTCAGGCTCTGTGTCAAGACTTTGCTGAATTTTTTTATTTCTTAAGGACATGATTTTCACATATTTTTCTTGTCCTGTAGATATTTTTTTAGTCCTCCACTCCTCCAAAAATTTTGAGGACACACTGTGCAGCATGCTGAGATATGCCAAGTTTATGGCTATTAGCTCTTTGGGAATCGCCTTGTTGGTGCAAAAAAATACCATTTTATTCCTGTCAAACTGTTATTTTTGGCATTTTCCATAGATTCAGCAAAAGAAATGGGAAGAAATTATGTGCTTCTGTGACAAAGTGCCTGAAGATACAATTTAAAAATTTTTTGTCTACATGTGTAGACACAACACTGGTTCATCCCTTGAGTTAGATGCAAAAAAGAAAGATAGACAGAAAGAACATTTCCTTTGAAAATAGCCAAAGAAAAAATTTTGAGAACTATTGCTCATGACAACAATGCACAACAAGACAGATCCACATTAGAGGACAGGAGAGGGCTGGCAGTGAATGCATCATATCTAAAAGGTGTACCCAAAATGTTCAGCATTTCACACAGGGATGAAAACTCTCCCACTTTCAAAGTTTGCAATAAATCACAAACAAAAGCAGCGTCACCCTGCCGACTCAGCCTTAGAGCATCACTTCCATGTGGTTTCTTAGTGAAGGCTAATGAGGTTTACGAGGTATTAAACTGAAAATGCACCGCATCTACCATCTTATCACCTGCTAGAAGGAATGTCTGTGCACGACGATCGCCGTTAAGATGTCCAGGTTTTTTTGGAACCTCGTGTTTCTGGTTTTATGACTCCTTTATAGCACATTAAGAGACTGCTGACTGCAACAGTTGAAGAGCTCTGCCCAGTAATGTGCAGAATTTGTTATTTTCTCAAACAAGTAATTAAATATCGACAAAATGATGTGAAGGTACAATTTTTTAAAATGAATTTCTATATTCATAGTTTACAAGCATTTTCAGTACTTACAAACTGAAGGAAGCTACTTAAATATGATACAATAAGGCACATTTTTTATTCCTATCTGGCTGGTTAAAGATTTTAATATACAAACTCTTAGCTGGAACTCTCCACATTGATCCATGAACTTAAACTTTAGGTGAACTGACTAATTACATAATTATATCCTGGGACCAGCGGGAAAGCATTAACCTAGCAAATTCAGAAAAAAAATCATGATCCGTTTATTACTGAGTTATTATTAATGTTTACCTGCAGTGAACAGCATTAAACAGGACAGAAAAAAATGCATTCTCATGCCACCTCCACTCTCTCTATTCTTGCCCCAAGGCCAAGCTCTTGTCCACTCAGCTCCTTGAAGCCCCAATCCGTCCACTGTGTATCTAACAAGTTGAAAAGCACAGCTGCGCCCCTTCTCAGGCACTCACAAATCACTGTAGGCGCACAAGCAAATTCTCCCACCCCTCAGAAATACGAAAGAACACATACACCTCGATAAGGCGGCCACTCAGCAATTGCTACAGAAGAAAGCGGATTTGAGAACAGTGTGACAGTAATCACCATCATTTTCCCAGCCTCAGCATAGACGAGCTTATGTAACAAAAGAAAATGCTGCCTTTTCTCTCGACTGTGTTCCTCGCCTGGTAAAAGCCATTAACAGATATGAAATCGGCGGTCGCGTTCTTGAACGCCACACCATTAAGTAATCGCAACTCTCGCACACCGAGAGGGAAACTGTGACAGAGCAGAGTGTGCCCCACAAAAGCCCGTGCATATCAGATCACTCCACTGCAATGCAGAGTTGACAGTGAAAGCAACCCTCCCCTGATTAGGCTATCCGAACATCAAAAACCCCCAAACCAGTTACATGAAGATATAAATAATTCCGGCTTAATCGTTCATTCCATTTCAATAAATTGCCTTAAAGGACTTGAACATGTTTCAGCTAATTAATTCCAGCTCATGGCCTGCCTAATCCATGGGATGCATCCATCTCACAAGTGAATGAATCAGATTGTTGACATGTGGGCCGTCATACCCCTATCAACAACCCCCCCCCCCCCCCCCCCCCCCCCCCCCCCCCCCCCCCCCCCCCCCCCACAACCCACCACCACCCACCCTCTCCTTAACAAC
>VUQK01022706.1:3951-19086 GCA_015106715.1 Bujurquina vittata | reverse complement strand
TTTCAAACCCCCATAATGACCTTTTTTTCCCCAAAAAGTGACAGCGAAATCCTCCGCTGTCTAACCGCTCCCAGCCCCGGTCCTCGCTTCGGCCTTTATCAACCTTTATCTGTAAAGCAAAGTTGGCACGGTTTCATCAATAGCCACATGACTAAACATGCCCGCCACAGATAGGCTGACAGGAAGACGTCTCACTCCGTTTGAAAAAGAAAAAATGGATCCAAGGTTTGGGACAATTTCACACTCACTCCGTTTAAAAAAAACGTAGTGAGTGTGAAACTGTCCCAAACCTGGGATCGTCCAGCACGCTGTGTTCTTTTGCAATTAGCCGCCATGACTTAACACGCCGCTGAATGCTATTGTGCTCCCCAGAGATAGGCGGACGGGAAGACGTGTCACTCCGTAAAAAAAAAAAAATCGCCAATAATAAAAAACAACTATAATCGACAATTAAATTTGTCGTCAACTATTTTTATTGTCGATTATTGTCGACAATGTCGAATAATCGTTGCAGCCCTAAATGCAATGTGTTTGTGATAATACAGAGTCATAGGTTCTTTGTGCAGATCTGGGCTTCGTTAGAGTAGATAAGTTAAATTTAAGCAATAACTATACTGAATGTTCTGCTTTGCTGGCTATCACAGTTGCAGTTGGCCTTAATAAAGTCACACACACAGACACACACACACACACACACACACACACACTCTTTGGTCATGCCAGTTGACATATTGTTTTCAAACCCTAAATGGAGTTAACTGCATAAAGATTATTTAGACTTATGTAATGCAGAGTTGTGTTATCTGAGCCCTTTGGGTCAAAATGTGTCCTTGGGGACATCTAATCCTCATAGTGGTATTTCAACATCGCAGCTCATGGCTGGTGATGAAGAATCCCAGCTGTCCATAATAAAACCTCATAGTATTTTGTTGACACTTATAAAAATACAGCAACAGTATGCTGTATATTTATCTTCGTTGTTGTATTGAATGTCAGTGTAGTTTTGATATTTTGAGTGTCTGAAGAAGGGCATGTTGGCCCAAAACGTTACTTCTTTCTGAAGGTTCTTCAATTAAAATTTCTACTACCAGGAGTGTTGCGGTGTGCGGACTTCCTTTTGCCTAGTTTTGATATTTTGCCGCAAAAACTGAATCGGTGATTTTTATTTCAGATAACTCAATGAGAATCCAATACACACAAAAGTGTGTGCGCTCTTATGTTGAATTCACGTGTAATTTTTCTTTCTATGATGTTAATGTGGTGTGTCGCAAATTTAGATTCCCGGTGCGGACACATTTGATGAGCACACACTCTGCCTCTGCAGCAGTGTTAGACTTCTTATGTAAAGATTTTGTGTGAAAAGTGAATACTAATGTTTGCCAGCCTGAATTTGTAGCTAAAAACCAGCAGTGTACAATCAAAATTGGTTATTAGAAGTGTTATTTCAGAAGTTAGCATATTCATATTGTTGAGTACAGCTCAAAATAGCAGTTGCAGGAAACATCCATGTCTGGAGTTTCAGGCTCATACAGTGTTTCATGCTCACATATAAACAGCTACTGATCTGTGATGCCAGAGATATCTGCTCCAAAATATTTAGACATGAAACACTCGACGGCGAACATGTGTTAACTGTCATCTTAAGCTTGCTTCCCCACTCTCTCTCAGTCTGCATATGTGTTCACGTGTTTAACGACATCATGTTTATGACCGTTTTCCCATTTTTATTAATGCATTTTAACAAAATCAATGTTTCACTCTATCTCTCTAGTTCACGCTTCCAGGGAGCCCGGCTGGTTGGAAGGGACTCTTGATGGCCGAACAGGACTGATACCAGAAAACTATGTGGATTTTTTATAGTGTAGGGGCAATGCTGGACCAAACTGGATTTGATTGAACTATATTTAACTTTGGAAAACTCAGCAAATTCAATTACAGACTCAGTCACTTCAGTTGTTCTGGACTGGACCAAAGCTGATAAAGTGAATTTTTGTTTTGACCAGGCTGGAAACAGAAAACTGGACCAAGCAGAACCATATCAAATAAATATGACACAGTAACAAAGAATACCAAACTGGGGAGAGAACCCTGAATTGCACTGGGGAATGAAAAGAAAAGATAAGACTGCTTTTATTGGTGTGGATGTGTTTTAGTCCTGGTGAAGACTATATGAGAATGAATCTGAAGAGTGTGAGTGTGAGAGTACAGTGGGAGGAGGTTAGACTAAATTACTTGTATAAATGACTTGATATTTTTGAGCTGCAAAGTTTGATTTTTTATTTTTTTTTTAAAAGCCACTGCTTTCAGATTTTGAACCCCCACCCGCCCAGCCACCCGCCTCTTCCACCCACTCCTTTTTAATAGGTAGAAATAGGCAGATGTTCCTGCAGAGATGACGCCAGGAAATTTTGACCTTGGACTTGTTAGTTCACCTACTCTTTGTGAGATGGATTGGTAATGCCAAATTGGAAAGTGAAGCTTTTAAAGTTAAATAAGTTAGAGTTAAATGGGTTTGGCTGTACGGTTGTAAATGTGTTTGTGAGCACTTGCTGCTGTAGTCCAGTAACTCCCTGGGACAAGACTCAACCTAGCTAATGTTTCAGAGCTCCAGTGAAGCATTAAGAGCCTCGGGGCAGGTCAGCACAGGACGAGGTTGCTTTGGAATTAGTTCACTCAAAAGTCATCCATGCATTTCTCTTTATCTATAATATTTTCTCCTGCAGGACCCCTCACATGTGAAAATTTTCAAACAACCCCAACGAGCAATTTAGAGTGCAGCAAAGGAGGAACTGCTGATTGCTGTCAGTTTAAACAAGCCCAGCTGTGAGGCATCACTCTGTATAGAGGGCACAGCCATGTATGCACTATTTGAGTCCATTCTGGAAAATTTTATGAACCAACAAGAAAAACTGTGTTAATATACACTCTTTTCTAGAAATTTCAGGGTCAAAGCCTCATACATAGTCTTCTGTCGTGTTTGGTCCTTCATACTTCACAGCTTAGCTTTACATATTTTTCCAAAAATGTAAAGCTAAGCTGTGCAGTATATTATTAGTTGTATATTATTAGCTGTATACTAATAATACAACCGTCTTTACAAAAAAAAGTTTGGATGCCCTGTAAAATGTTTAAAAAAAACTTTGATCCACACATCATTGAAACCTTGTGTTTATTGTAAAAATTACAAAGGCAACATATAAAATATTGAAACTCATGACGTCTCACAGAATGGAGGACTTCCACGTGTTCTTTAATTCAGAAATGCTGAATGACAAACAGGCTTTGGAGCAACACATGGTAACACCCAGACATCTTTTTCAGCTTACTTCAGCAGGACAGTGCAGATTTCTGCACTGTCCTGCAGCATCGCTTCTTAGTTGAACAGTTCAGGTGCTAACTGCTGAAACATCTGCTTTACGCTGAATTTTACCGGGGCTTTCCTGTTTAGGAAACATGATTGCATAATTATCTAATTAAGCTCTGGCAGATATATTTGCGTTATGTTTAAATCCAAGTCTGTAATATGCGATTTTTCTTTTTCAGAATTGTTTTTACATGTGTATAAGCTGGTCTGCTTTGTGGCTCCAATGAATGTTGCCATTTTCCTGAGTGAAAGCTGAACTTATTTCTTGAACCACTTGATGGTTTCATAGATTTAACAGAAAATCAAATGGGAGAGTAAAAAAAAAGCTTAAATGTGAAATAAGACTACTTTATTCATATCTAAACTTCTTATTTATGAGATTTTGTAAAGGCTGAATCTTGAACTGCTTTCTTTTTTGGGTGTTTTCTTGACTTTGTAAATAAATACACAGCATTTGATAAGGTATACTTTTTTAATTATGAAATTTTATATTTTGTATTTTTTAGCATACTAATTTAATTCCTTAATTCCATCTTTGTGGCCCAGATTTTTTGTATCATTTAAGTCTTTCTACAGCCTTAATTATTCTTTCAGATGTTTTGGTGAAAGATTGTGCTGAATTAAATACAAATCTTGAACAGCTGTAGCTTGGAGTTTTCTTTCCAGTTTCCAGTTCCTTCAGAATGTTCTTTCCTGGCTTATTATTGTGTAAGTATTAACACATCTTGTAATACACACCTGGTATTTTTTTTAATCATAAATGCATGTACAACACTGACATTATGAAACAAAATGAGTAATTGTAGCAAATGATAACTTGCAGCTAAGATGAAAATATAAGCTTCAGCACTTCCTTTAAACATTTTTTTACGACAGTGGCTCATTCATTAGCAGTTGTTGGTAAATGTAGAAATGCACTCACAGTAAATGATTTTCTTCTGATGAACAGACAAAGACTGGCACCAGTGTATTATGGAGCTAGTCTCAGGATGTAAATAGCTTAACTGAGCTTAGCATAACTATTTAGTGCAGGAGGAAAACAGCTGGGCTCGTTCCATGTTTCAGAAGATAATACTATCCGGTCTATACATCGAGATCGGATTTTTGTGCACGTGTAAAATGTACATATATATTTGTGCTTGTTCTTTCTACAAAGAGGTCTAGGCACCTTGTTAAATCTGTGCCATGAAGCATTATTGTAGTTCTGAAAATAAAAGGAGAGCCAGCCTGGTACTAGCAAAGTGTATCTAATAAAGTGGCGAGTAAGTGTACCTTTGACCATGTGTTAAAAATAAGCTTAGTGTGACTTTTACACTACCACTAAAATAATAGTAGTAATAGTAAATAACCTTTTTTTCACAATTTACAATTTAAAGAATTTATTAAGGTTTCTACAGATACTTAATGTAACTTATGCAAGTTTTAAAAACTACTGAAGTCATTTTAGGTACAGAAGTCAGTGTCATATCCAATGACTTTTATTGTGAAAGGAAGCAAAGAACCTATTCCTGCACATCTGTAGAACAAATTGTACCGTATACATAAAATGAGAAGTGCTTTTTTAAAAACTTCCAGTAGTTGCATAAAGTTACCGTAAAACCAGAAAACAAACAAAAATCATGAACTTGCATAACGTTTCCTAAATTATGAATAAATAACAAAATGTGTATCATTTTAGTGATTCTGTAAAAATCAGACTAAACATTTTATCAGGACATACCTGATTCTGTCTAATGACCATTACAATTAAGAACATAAAGAGTGGCTTTAATACACGTACAGTAATACAAGTTGGTATGTTTGTGAACTCGACCTACATTACATGCAACCAACACTGGCACACAGGTACATCTTTGGCCTGTGAAGGTTCTTATCTATCACATATTATGGCTCAACATGTTCCCTAGCAACCACCAATCAACAGGCTAAAATAAACCATTTGTACCTGGAACAACTTAGAAGAGCATTGGATAGTTGAATTTCATGACAGTAACTCCACAAACCTTTATTGCGGATGATCATGTTGCTTAATAACCACCTAACAACAGATTAAAATTACAAACCTAACGAAAGCATGGGTGTGAACAAGTAATACTACTACTACTAACATCATGTAAGATGCAAACTAGTAAACTAATTAGTAAACTTAACGCAGTACCAGCCAGAAGAAAATTCCCTTTCAATTGATGCCATGACAGGAAGCATGTAAATGTCCGCATATTTCAGTTTCAGTTTTATTTATATAGCTCCTAATCGCAACAATTGCATTGAGGCACTTTATATAGTAAAGACCCTACAATAATGCAGAAAAAAAAAACCAGCAATAAGACGACACTTGGCGACAGTGGGAAGGAAAAGCTCCTTTTATCAGGAAGAAGCCTCCAGCAGAACCAGGTTCAGGGAGTCATCCCTGAACCTGAACCACCCAGTCCTCTGTTGCAACCAGCTGTGGGTGAGGGGAGGGAGACAGAACAGACACGCTGTGGAAGAGAGCCCGAGATTAATAATAATAAATTAGTGATGAATAGTAAGATGTCCTAGCTTTACTGAGGGTCTTTTTTTTTTAAATATAGAGAAACAAATGTTTTCCAGGTTAAATGAAGATTTTGTAAATTAGCAGCTTAGCTGTAGTTAAAATCAGGTTTCCATGCAGTCACATCTGTGTTCATCTAGTCTCAGTTCCATGGTGCACCTCCACTCATAACATCATATCTGTGATCATACCAGTTCATGGATTTCCTCCCTGCAGTCTTACAATGACAAAAGCTTTTGAACATTATTACACAACTAACACAAACCCCACAAAATAAAGTTTAAAGAAGACAGAAAATGAAACCCATGTAGCTGAGTGTTGAAAAAACAGGAAACTTTATTGTGTAAGATGTTTTAACTAAAGAGCAATCAGTTCTTCCAAATTTCCACTCTTAACCAGTGATGACAAAAGGATCATCTAAACACGATGCCAAACCCAATGTCAGAGAACGACACATAAACAACTTAATTCAACATTTAATCAAATAGGTGAAAATATTGACACTGACTACAGGAAGGGTGTAATACAGATGTAATACAAACTATTGTTTTTTGTGGTTTATGTTTTTCTTCTACTTTTTTCTTTTTTTTCCTTTTTTTAACATTGGATTACATTTACATAACTGAAATACGAACAAAACAGACTTTAGTGAAAGCTATAGCCATATATACCAGTGAAACATGATCTGCCCTTAATCTTTAAAGATAGCATTTGCATGTATTTTATACAAAATAGATTATAGCAAACAGTATCGGGGTAGTGCAATTCCATCAGGCTCTGATAAATGTTACTTTCATATGGAGAGTCAACTTTTTAAAATTTCCTTTTTAAAGTGACCAGTAAATCTGCACAGAAATATACATGGGGTCCAAAGCCAAGACCTTTACAAAAGACATCTTTAAAATAAATCAAGAAGTACTAGAAGTTGGATAGTAAGTGCTACTCAAAATGTAACTGCTTGAATACTTCTTTTGTTAATTTTTGTTTTCTCCTCTGCTTTGGTCACTCTTATATAAACAACAACAACAAAAAACTCCGCCAGTCCTTCTCGTTCCCTCTCCCTCGTTTCCTTATCTTTAAAAACACAGTGAACTTTCATGTGGACTTTTTCATGGACTCATAGAATTTACATATACTTCACAAGACAAACATGTTTAACACTTCCTTATGTATTCAACACGTCTACCTTTATCAAACACAAACCAACAAACAGAAAAATATTTACTTTCTTGACTCATTCAATATACAAAAGCGACTGAGTAAAATTAGTCTTATCAAAGAGGATTAAGCTGATGTAATCAAAATCACAGAAAATATCTTTTTTCTTTTTTTTTCTTTTTTCTTTTTTTTACAATAGATCAATCTCTAAAAGCACTGATATATGTTAAGGGTTTATCTATTTCCTGATGTGAAATCTTATTTCTATGGCTCTCTGGCTCCCTTTTGCAAGGCCTTTAGTCGAGCATGAAGGTGAACTGTAAAATAAAAAAAATGTACTGTACGGGTGTACAGAGGCTTAGTCAATGCAAAAAAAAATGGATGATGTTTACATTGCACTAGACATGTCAGCGATGCTATATGCACTTATAGCAATTCAGAAATGAGCGGGAATATGGTTACGTCTACATGTTAAAGCTGATTTTCTGAAGTGCCGACACCTGGGAACAACTGTAATACGGTCTGCAAGTTACCCAAACGAATAGACCAAATAGACAGTTTAGTCAGAACGTCTCTAGAATAACTAACACAGTGAGGTGAGCAGCAACAAGCCCATGTTCTTTACAGCACAAGGCCACGCAACACAGTTAGCAGGTGGAGCTGAAAGCCTGCACTGTAAATGAAACTATGCTGAAGCGAGTGACCAATAAAAAAAAAAATAGAAATAAAACTTTTGAAAAAAAGATGGCTCTTATTCAATAGTGGCTTGTATGCTTCCAGGGCCTGCTGTGCAGTTAGCTGTAACTAACATACAAATGACCAGTCTCTATGGCAACCTGCTTACCTGGTCTCTGCTAATTGGCATTCAGAGTTATGTGCTGTAGAGGGTACAGAGTACTGTTCAGAGTAAACAGCTGAAAATCTGTACAGTTGACATTTTAGGCAGAGAGGCCTGACAGCCACAAGACACACACAGAGGAAAGTAACGGTGTCTTCTACAGGAGGTGATGAAGGGCATGTTTAACACTTCCAACAGAAGCCAGGGTACAACTGCACTGCATTTTGCTTTGGCCATCACATAAGCTGGTATGAATACGTTTTCACATTACAAATGCACTTTGAAAATTCAAAAATACAATATTTTGTGAATCACAAAAAGGTCTATCATACACTGGGTTAAATGATAACAATCGGTACTTGTAAGCTGGTGTAGGTGTGACACTGAAAAGTCTTTTTTTTTCTCTTTTCTTTTTTATAAATGAGCACCCTGAAGCAAAGTTACAACAATCACTTAATGTCAGATAACAAGTACTCTTTCACATATCCAGGAAAAGAAAAAAAAACAAAGCAAAGAAAAACATTACATTTGGCACTAGTGGAGCACATCCATGTGAAGTAATCACTCACATCCTGAGCCTGCATATACAAATCATTTGGACTAATCTGCAACTCTTTTCAAGAGCTTTTTGCGCTTTAGAGGGAAAATCATTTTGAAACCAGAGGTTTCATCAGTTATGGGTATCTATATTCACAACTAATATATGGGGGAAAAAAAATTCTTTTAAACATATTTTTTAGTGAACTCTTTCACAAAGTTGGCTCAGTAACTCCATAATTAACCCTGTTTTTGCAAATACGTTAAGTTATTAAAAGGCATTATGAATTCAAAATGATATCTTGACGGAAACAATATTTTTACCTCAATATTATGCCTTTAATTTCCTACCATGAGTACTAACGTTTTTACAATTTTTGAGTCAGTTAAACCTCCAAAAGCTCATAGTAACTGTGGTCATAATACTTTTTCTAAAAAAAAAAAAAGAAAAAAAGTTTCTGTTATGACCTTGCACTAATTTCTGAAGCGCAGACAACTTGTCTGCTCCTATTTCAAATACAGTTGTGTGAAACTACATTATGTGGACAAAAGATGTTTTCAGTCCCATTGCCTCAGGCGTATAAACTCCACCATTTAGACTTGCACTCTGATTTCACAAACGTTTGGGAGAAAATGCCTTGCTTTACAGAGCTCTCTGAATGAGTGTGGTGCTGTAATAAGATACCACTGTTGCAACAACCGATGGTTGTGAAATTTCTTCTCTACTAGATATTCCACCATCAACTGTAAGTGGTATTATTGCAAGGTGGAAGTGTTTAGTAACCACAGCCATTCGGCCATGAAGTAGCAGAATACATAAAGCTACAGAGCGGGGTAGAAACTGCCTTAATAGTGTAAGAGTTCCAAACCTCCTGTTAACATTAGCACAGAAACTATGCACCGGGAGCTTCATGGCCAAGCAGCTCCTGTAGGTGTAATGTGTAGCCAGGCCAGCACTTTTGTCCATGTTCTTCATTTACTAAACTACCAGCCTCAGTATGAAGGCAGCTGAAAATGAAAGGACGGTTTAACTGACTCATTGTGACTCTTTTTCTTTTTCAAACAGACACCGGATCTTTTTGCACTTTGGAGGGGTTTATGAAAATGCAGTTTAGTTATAAAGCTATTAAATATTTTGTGCACTTGCAAATAAAACTATTCAAAGATATAAATCTTTAAATTTAAATCAGTCTGCTCCCAAGTATTACAACGTCATCAAGAAAAAAATGTTTGTAGGCGTATTCAATGTGTACGTCGGGTAATCTGGTTAATAGAACTTTTAACACAATTTTATAGTGACTGGGAGAGGCAGTATAATTATCTAATATACTTCACGTGTTTTGGGACTTATTATCAAAATCTTTTCTTTTTTTTTTTGCAATATGATAAAACTTAAACTTTTAACATCACAATTTTTAACATCTAATTCTTATCTGTACTATAAGTTGTGTTCCTGCATGCAAAACTGGAGGTTATAACAGAAAGGATATTAATTACACCGAAATGGCAGCTCAGAAAACGAAAACAGAAGTGACAACGTGGAAATAGAGAAACAGACGAAACAAGTGGAAAGATGTTGACATCAAATTCTTCTGCAAAAAAACTACAGCTTCGAGTGGATGGCTATGAAGAGCTTAAAAACTAAAAGGCACTGGTTTTCCCTCAGATACATCCTGTGTAAACATTTGGTTGAGTGAATGTGTGTGTGTGTGTGTGTGTGTGTGTGTGTGTGTGTGTGTGTGTGTGTCGCTTCTGCCTGTGATTTGAATTGTGTGCCTAAAACATTTATGTCTCTAGCAGATTAATTTTCCCACTGGTCAGGTGTAGAAATGCGCTTTGAATAATTTCTGAACAGGTAACTGATTCACAGCGGGAAAGAGTTTGAGAAGAAAAACAGGATTCTTTCCTGTGAGTATGTTACCCATTGTTCTGGGTTTTAATTTATCCCCTTCATTGCGAACGGTCTCCTGAAAACCCCAGTGAACACTCACTACATTCTCTGCACAGTGAAACTGGGAGGGGCTGATAAAGACAAGCTGGGCATGTGAGCAGAGGAACACTAGGCTTGAACTGCTAATCCTTTCAAGTTGGAAAGTATATCAGGTGTCATGTTCTGTCAGGAAGCTGTGTTTGCACTGTAGATGGTAGCTTCTCGGT
This sequence comes from Bujurquina vittata, assembly GCA_015106715.1. Lineage (NCBI taxonomy): Eukaryota > Metazoa > Chordata > Actinopteri > Cichliformes > Cichlidae > Bujurquina > Bujurquina vittata. The sequence goes on along the minus strand of VUQK01022706.1, from coordinate 8,499 downwards.
GAAAACTGCAGAAGAAATCCTGGAGACTTGAAAGAATAAGAGGCACATAGCCATTGTGGGTAAGCATTAAAATACAAGGACGGGGCCGTGGATGTAGAGTAGGTGAGAGGTGGCTGAGGAAAAAAGAAAAAAATACATCCAGCCCAAGAAACATTTAGAGGTCAAATTCTTCTTGACTACAGAGGAAAGGCTACAAGTCAGTGACAGGGTATTCTGGCAGGACTAGGAAGTAGAACTGGGATAAGGGGACTTGAGTCCACAGGTATTGTGCTCCGAGATTAGGCTGAAGGGCTGAGCCCTGATAGGGCGTGGCAGAATTCCTAGAGGAGGCCCAGAAAAAAGCTAAGAAACTGAACCAGAGTGATGAGGGAGGCAGGATAGGCAAATGCTTGGGGCCCCCAGAGAGGGATATGTGCAGGGCAGGATTTAAGGCATTGATTCACAGTTTAAGGCAGTCATTTCTGATGAAACAGCAGAGCTTTGACACTCCCATCTTTGAATTTTGGTATCTGGTTGGAAATGATCTCCGCCAGCATCTCTGGGAATTCCACACTGAGGGTTTTATTCACAAAGGTGTAGAAACAGATCTGGAGAAGACCCTCGACCATCTGGTTGAGAGACAAAGAGATTAGTAAGAGTTGTTTACTTACTTTACTTTAGAGGATTATGCTTAAAATAGAGTAGCCACTACATGCAAGAACCTTTCTTCGACAACAACAAGGCTTTACAGAGAGGCAGAAGTGGAGAGGGTTAGAAATTGACTTCATTGAAACTTAATGCAGTTTATAGAAACTGAGTGTATTCTTCAGGTTGAAAGGGCTTCCAAGAAAGCAATTGTACGCTACTGTGGAAAATGCCCGCATTCAGTCTACAGGATAAATATTATGAAAATGCTATATAAAACATTAGCATTTAATATATTTTGCTGTGAGTGAGTGTGTGTGTGTGTTCAACTTACCTCCTGCATGGTGTCCAGTAGCTTAGTTAGCTGGTAGAAGCGTTGCCAGTTCTGACTTGGGTTCTCCTCTCTCTTGACGATGGCTTTTCCCAACTCCTTGATATATGTCATCCTGATCTCATCAAAAACTGGTTGGCTCTTTAGGCCATCTTTCGGTACTACACACACACACAAACCAACAGAGAACAAGAAACAGAGAAATATGTCAGTATGATTTAAAAATGATGTGATTTATTTATTAAAATGTTGATTTGAAGTTGGTAAGCTTTAAGGACTGTTGTGTTATGTTAGGCTGGTGGTTAGCATGGAAAAGTGTTCGAGACCTCCAAATAAAGAATAGATAGAATTAGAACCAAGCTTTGGTATGAGTTAATCCTAATCATGTAACTCTGGTGTTGGTGAGGCAAAAAGGCAGAGAAGTTTGCATTCAGACACATCCACCTTTAGCTTCCATCAGTAATGCTGCGATTTCTCTTTGCTCTGTATCCTGTTCTCTGCCAAAGCAAAAAAAATTAGATTGTTTGGACTCTCAAGGTACATTGGTCCTGGTTGAGGGACCAGACGAAGAGCGATTCCAATTACCCTTATGGCAGAGACACCAAGGAAACAGTTTGCCCTGCCCGGGATAGGGTTACTGGAGGCAGGCTTGGGGAGGATGCTCGAGAGTGCCTGGCAGCTGGGTGCAGCCCAAAGAGGAGACATGGGCCTGCCCTCCTGTAGGCCCACCATCCGCAAGAGGCGTCATAGGGATGGGGTGCAATATGTGTTGGACGGCAGCGAAGGGCAGATGCCCTGGCGGACCAATCCCGAGCTATTCAAGCTGGCTACTGGGACAAGGATCTGTGGTGGGGAAGGACCCTTAGCTAGTGTGTGAGGTTGAGAGATACCAGCTAGATATAGTTGGGCCAACTCCAAACACACATCCTGGGTTCTGGAACCAATGTCCTGGAGAGGAACTGTACTCTGGTCAAGTCTGGAGTTGAGTTAGTGAGAGGCAGTGGGCTGGGGTATCGTATCTTCTTGGCTTGATCCCTGTATGTCAAAGTTTTCATTGGTGGACGAGAAGGTTGCTTCCCTGCTCCTTCAGGCCAGGGAATAGGTACCGACTGTTGCTTGTGCTTAGCTACCGAGTGACAGTTCAGAGCCCACCCTTCTTGGAATCGCTGGGTGGGGTGCTTGAGGATGCTCCAGCCAGTGAATCAATGGTCCTACTTCAATGCTCATTTGGCCAATGACAACATGACCTGGAGGAACGACCATGATTGGAAAGTCTGATCTGTTCTTTTATTGGACTTCTGTGCAAACAAGTTTGTCCATAATGAACTCCATAGTCGAACATATGGATGTGCATAAGTGTCGATTAATGATTTTGTAATGATTTTGTAATTTGTAATTGTGGCCATATGTTCTGGACACTCATGTGAGAGTGAAGAAGAGCTGAGCCGTCAACTAATCCCCACCTGGTGGTAAGTTGGATCAGGTAGTGGAGGAGGAGGGTTCTGATTGCTTTGTTCAGACATTCATATTAGTGACCTCATTTTGTAGGGCTCTGGCATCCTAAACAAAGGAGCAAGGAGGAACAGGAGCAGCAGATACAGGTCCAGCTGACCTTCTACGGCTCTGTCCAGCTCTCCTACAGTAGCTGCTTGTCTCCTGGAATCTCTTCCATGCTCCTGTGCTGGGACACACAGCAAACCTTCTGGTAATTGGTATTGATGTGCTGTCCTGGAGGAGATGGGCAACCTGTGCAACCTCTGTAGGGTTCAGGTATGGCTTCATGCTACCAGTAGTGGCACTGACCCTATAGCCTAATTCAAAACTAGTGAAAAAACAGTAAGAAAAGACGAGGAGGGAATAATGTCAGTGGCCTCCACCCGTAAAACCATTCCTGTTGAAACTGAAACTGATTAACAACCCTCTCTAACACCTGTATATACCTTTCAGCATTGGTGGTGCCTTTCCATACGTGCAACCTGCCAATTCCATAGGCGCTAATGCACCCCCCAATACGACCAGAGAGGCAAACGTTTTAAAATGAGTTATTAGTTCAGAGGACATGGTGCCTGGTTTCCAAAAAGATTTGTAATTTCTTTGACCAAAGAAGAATTTTCCACTTTGCCCTTTGTCCCAGAGAAGATGACAGCGTTTCTGCATCATATTCACATATGTGGCTTCTTTTGTGCATGACACAGCTTTAACCTGCATTGATTCCATGACAGAATCATGCCTGTTTTGAAAGCAGTGAAGCGTGAGGGCCCTCATCCAATATTGATTTTCAGCTTTGTCCCTTGTGCACAGTGTTTCTGGATCACGTTCACATGTCGAGGAACATTATTCTGAATTTGCAGTTTATTGCGGGTTGGTGAACCTCTGCTCGTCTTCTCTTCTGAGAAACTGCTTTCTCAGAAGTGTTGTTCTTTTAAAATCCAATCATGTTACTAACATGTTGCCAATTAACCCAATTCATTACAAAATGTTCCTGAGATTTGAAAATCTTTGCTTAATGTTTTTATTTATACTTTAGAGAATGTTTTTTTTGGAATTGGGGTTGTGCTAAATGGAGCATCAGCTGCTGCACAAGGTATAATTTAACTTTTCTAGTCTGGACATTTGGACACCTTTCACAATAAATCTCTGCATCTAAGTTATATTTTACACACACTGAGGATTTCTGCTGTGCTGGTCAGTGCTAAAAAGCTAAAACTGCAAATGTGAAGAAAAAAAAATATCAATAAACAGTTGGTATAATGACTATATCAGCACATTGTGGATTTTCTGTCAGTCTGCTCTCAGGCAGTACGACCACACAGTTCAGCAGTCACTTACAGAGATCATGCAGGGCTGCAAGGGGCATAATCAGGGTGAAATACTCTCAGATTTACATAATCAGATGAATGGGAGTTGAGGCAGTGCCAAGGTTATCTATTATCTGGGCTCTGGTAGGCATTGCAAACATTCTTTAAACAGATTGTGTTTTCTGTTTGTACTGTAGATAATTTAATATAATAAAGCTACTGATAAAAAAAAGATGCTATGACCTAGTAATTCTTTATTGAGTTATTTATGTTTATGCTGCTGAAGATTCTCTATTTAACTAAATATGACAGTAAATCAAACTTATAAGTGACTTAAAATTCCATCTAATGTGCATGAAAATGGAGAAAAGAAGCGCAAACCAAAGTTGTTCCATCTAATAGTATTTCCATCCCTGAAGGAAACAGATGGAAACAGCTTTCAGGTACAAACTGCAGCCAGTGCACGGTATGGAAATGTAATTTCCCCTGAACAAGCAAATCGCTTCTGAAGTGCATCCTTTTCCTCGCCTTTCACTGAGAATGAGGTAGAAGGAATAATGCTCGCCGTCACGGAAGGAAGGCAAGGAAAATTTGAATAAAGGTTTGATTTAGTGATACTATTTCCTTGTGTAGTGTGTGTGTGTGTGGGTGGGGGGGGGTTACTGATTGGTAACCCTCAGCTTTCATTATTTTACATTTTACCTCTTCACAGAGTAAGTAAAGAGAGGCCTGATTTACATTGCTCATTTGAGTCTGTCCTCTAATAGCCTTTACTAATTTGTCCAAAGCAAATCA
>VUQK01022698.1:0-27455 GCA_015106715.1 Bujurquina vittata | reverse complement strand
ATACTGATAAATCTCACTGTGTGGGTCATGTAGACCTGCCTTTGTCAAGCATCATGCAAAACAATCAATCTTCCTTCAGATTTGTGACAGTTGATGATAACGAGATTAGGAATTTGCTAGAGTCACTCCCAGGGTCTGTGACTCCTGGTGCAGATGAATTAGATGCTAAACTGCTAAAAATTGCAGCTCCGTACATCTCTGCTCCCATATGTCACATTCTGAACAGATGCATCCTCTCTGGTGTGTTTCCATCTCAGTGGAAAAAATCCAAAATAGTTCCAAAGAGGAGGAACGCTGATTTCAGGCCAGAAAGCGCCCTTCCTGTTTTAAGTCAGATCCTGGAGAAAGTTCTTGTCCAGCAGATGAAGCAGTACTTTCATGACAATGTTCTGTCCACTCAGCCTCAAGAAACTCTTGATGATATGAGACACGACTGGCTCATAGCATCTGAAAATGATAAAAGAGTAGCAGCTGTATTCCTGGATTTAAATTCCTTCTTTAACACCATCAGTCCTGATCTGGTGATTGCCAGATTGAAATATTATAATTTTTCAGATCCAGCTCTTTCTTTGATGAGAAGCTTTCTCTCTGGCAGAAAACAGAAAGTGTACTTCGATGGCTGTTTTTCTCACTGGAGAAAGATGGACTGTGGTCTGTCACAAGGAAATTGCCTGGCTGACTTCCTGTTCTCTGTTTACACAAATAATCTGAAACTCTTTCTAAACAGATCTTCTGTTGTTGTGTGTGGCAGAGACTTGATAATATATCAGTCAGCTGATAACGAGGAGGAGTTAAACATGTGATGACAGATGATTTACGAGCTCTGAGTCAGTGGATCAAAGACAACAAGATGGTTTCAATGAGAAGTACATTTAAAAAGAGGGCAGCTGATATTCATGACCTCCTCAGATCCATACCACACCTGAATGTGAACCAATTTAATCAGATCATATTATTTAGAACTATAATATAGGACCAGCATGCCTGCTGGTCAGAGCATTTAAGAAAATAAAAAAACTGTTTTGGTAAAAAGCTGTTACTGGGGTTAACGCGGGTGTGAGCGTGGATGTCTGTCTCTCTATGTTAGCCCTGGGACGGGCTGTACCCTGCCTCTCCCCGCTATAACAGCTGGGACAGATGGCACCCTGGCTTTCTAGTTGCTTTTGTTAGGATAGGTTTGGGTTATATTTTTCTGAGCATCTTCATTTTAGCTTAGGTTTTTACAATCACTTTGTCAATGTGTCTTCAGTTAATCCACATCATCATTCATGATTTTTTTCCCACTATGTGGTGTATTTCCCAAAAAAATGAGAATGCCCATTTTTGTTTGGCACGGCCTTTTTCTCTGTTTTTCTGGTATTCTGTTGTACTTGTGAGTTTGTACAGTTTATTTTGCTTATGTCAGTTAAGGGGGAATTTCCTTTCCTCTGTAATTTTGTTTTGGTCGTTGTTTTGACCTTTGTTTTTTTCTGAAAACCATTCATGTTCAGTAAACTGACAATAAAAGATTTCAAGCTGGTTCAGTGATTACCTGAGTTTCTTCTTCTGGGACCTAACAGCATCTCTGTGATGTTTCATCCATGCATCCAAGCATAGCAGCATGTGACATGAAACATCACTGGCTTAGAATATAAAAACAGAAAACTAAATGTAGTAGGACTTTCTGGGTTTCAACTCTTTCTTTGACATCACTAAATTGAAATCTTATAGTTTCTCAGATCCAGCTCTTTCTATGATAAGAAGTAAATGCAATGAGCATTACTTTAAATTGAAATTGATCTCTGCTACCCCTGAGCTAACCTTATATTGACCACAGAGGTCACAGCCTTCTTTTTCACCACACCAACAAATTGTAGTACACTAAACTTTGTTTTGCAGGATGTTTTACTACAGCACAACTTCAGAAACACATTATGTATAGATCCAATATCTGATTTAGAAATTCTAAAATTAAATGAGTACTTTACATAGAAAATTTAATTTTTAGTTATATCAAATGTCACATGTCAGCAGTCCTGTTACACACTGACATTTTATCCCACCTGAAAAATACAGCTGCAAACTTAACTGGAAACTCAGACACACTGTATGACAAAAATTCTACAGAAGCAGTTTGTTTCGTAACATTAAGCTGTTTGAAAAGTTGCATCTGAAATTACCTGCCATGTTACTCTGTTTATGCTCGCTCCTGTTCTCTACACGCTGAAGTACCGGGACCACAACTTTATTAGCAGCAGCATGACAAACGCACCAAAGAGATGAGGAGGGAAAGGGGATATGGTGAAGACGTAAGAGGGATGGCGTCATTATTTAATTAGTGAGCGAGTATTACCGCGCCATCAACTGGAAGCAATTTCAGACTGCCGCTCAGTATCTTATCTATCAACATCTTTCTGGTGATTAAATGCCACACTGCGCGCTTCTTAAAAAAAAAAAAAAAACACTGCGCCACAGTCACGCTGCTAGAACCTGTCTCCATCATGGCCGACCTGTAGGCACAGTTTCACCGAAACTGCTGTAAAAATGTTGACACTGTCTTGTGCATGCGCAGTGCTGGTGGCTTAGTGGGTCGGAGTCTCGCGCAACTTGCAGGGGCGACAGTCGGGGGGATATAGCAACAGAAAGCGCATCAGCAGAAACAGCGGGACGGCGGCTGACTCAGTGAGTAACAACAACTTTACTGAAAACGGCCCTCTGCGGGGCCCAGCTTGTGCTGTCTGCCCGTCTCTGTGACTCTTTCACGGGATTAATTCTCCAGCCGTCCCGTAGGTGACAGCCAGCCGCTCGCTGGTAACGCGCGTGTGTATGTGTATTATCGAAAAGGCCTCCAGAGGGGGGTAACGTTAGCCTAGAAAAGTCGCGTTTTCACTTTCTCTCTCATGTGTTTTTAAGTTAGTTGGTACGAGTGTGGGGAGATTAAATCAGCTGGAAAATGAGCTTATTTAAAACAACACAACAGAACGGAACCCCACCACCAGCGGTGGCCACGGCGAGGTGAGCAGTTAGCCGGGAGCTAACTGAGCGGTGAGAGGCAGCGATGAAGTGGTTGTAACGTCAAATGTCAAAACACCGAGCTGGAGCCGTGATACCGACGGACAGCGGCGGCAAAGTTCAGCTGTTAACCGGCCAACACATAGCTATTACCGGCCAACACATAACTATTACATTACCACACGTTTATGGCCTGCTTAGATCCGACTATAAAATGCAAAATTACCTCTGCTGAAAATAGGTTTTATCAGATTATCATTATCTGATTAAAACCTGACGACAAAGGACCCTTTGAAATCTCTGAAATACGTCATTATTCCATCATTAAGCGCTTGCCTATAAAATATGAAATTATTGTTAGTTAATTTTAATTAGTAACATTTTATTCCGTGTTATTTATCTGTTTATAACACCCCCCCCCGTAGATCAGATGCTAGTGGACCACAAAACAAACCAGTTCAATCACTTCATAGGTTAACCTATCAACATTATTTAGCAGTAACATCGTATTTCGTATTAAATATCAATATTAGAAAGGTAATTACTAACTAAAGCTTTGGTTAATAAATGAACCTGAATGCTTGTAGATATCTTTGCTAAAGAGAGAGAGGACAGGTGTTGTCAGCCTGCAGCAAACTTTACATATAATCTGAATATGCAACTATCGTGACAAACTAAACAAGCAGGTTGTCTACAAATAGCTTTCATTTTAATTTAGTTGTTCCTGTGTAAAGTGGATGGGAGCAGATAAAACCACATCTGTTCTTTACATTTAAACTATTCAAACAAGTGGTTTCACGGAAAGACAGGCCTGAAGTTTCATCCATAGATATTTTTCTTGTAATTTATTGCAGTGGTCTTGATCAGTAGTTCTCCAGCCTTTCTGAAGGTTAAAGTTTTTCTTTGGAGATTAGCTGGCTTTTTACTAATTTTCAGTCTAGTCAGTGTACCTAACCATGTTCAGAAAAATGTCTGTGTTTGTTAAGCCACATGACATTAAAACATAAAACACGCCAAACTCAAGGGATGAACCAGTGACGTGTCTACACATAACAACTGAGTAAAGAATCAGAATCACTAGTTCACTTCAGCCTTTTCCTTGTGTATGTGTGTCTGTTCTTTATGTGTGTATTGTGGTGCTTTTAAAGCATGTATACATCTCCACACAAGTGGAGCTCTTAGGTATTAAATGATGCTAATTGGTTATATAATTTGGATTGATTATTAATCTGAATATAGAGCAATCAGAAGTACCATCAGACAATGCAAAAGAACTGACAAGCTGAATAATGTTACATAGCTTTAGTGATCAATCAGTCTGTCCTCAGGTTTTGATGGCTGTGACAGCAGGTGCGATTATGAATTATCATTACATGTCTCACCTGCACATGACCTAAGATTTGTGTCCTTACATGGCCTAATACTTGTGCCCAGCTCGGGTGTCATTTTAGCTGTGCTGATAAGAAATAAATACAGTTGTACAATTGTTGTAGTATTGTGTCACTTTTGAATAATTTGCCTCACAGGTTGCAGTGACCTAAATGTTGTTTGAATAATTGTCCACTTTGCATAATGAGTGGGTGAAAGAGTCACAGAGCAGACCTCATTATTTCACTTACAGTTCACAGAGTAGCTGAACTATTTTAAATGAGGACTCTTGTGTGTTCAGACACTGAAATAATGGAATATCTGCAGCCAGGAAGTGATTGTTCGGCACAACATCTCATATTGTGTTTACTTTGGAGGCCGTCAGCTCACAGGAAATGCTGTGGTATTGTTGAATTTTTCCTTATCTCAGACTGTCAGTGTAATGTGTTGCTGCTGGGTTGGTTTTTATGTTTGTCTGACACCTACAGGCAGTCTGAATTGTGATGGGCAAAGCATGTTGAACCGGGGCTAACAGGATTAACTGGGCAGAGATTAGAGGCCCGGCCTCAGTTTTTCTGTGACACATCCTTCTGTAACCCTGTCAGGGGGTAAACCTCATGACCTTTCAGTTAAAGGTAGAGATGTTACAGTTATTATAATTTTTAGGGTTTTTTCTTGTTCTGGGTCTGTTTGGGTTCAGTCCATTTCTATTGTGGGTGAAAATTTTTTGTTTTGTTTTGTTTTGAAATAATGTAATCCATTTTGATCTTTAAATTGTAATGCACATGTAATGAGGCATATTAAATGTAGAATAGAATGCCTTTACAATAGATTAGATCAAACTTTATTAATCCCTTTAGGAAGATTCCGTCAGGGAAATTTACTATTTACCGTTGGGCCATTAATCATAGCCACATGAAATCATCTCTTGATGATGCCCTTGAGTTTGACACGTGTCCTGCATAATACTCGTTTCTGTCTCCAGGTCTTTCTATAAGGGGGTCAAGCACAACCCAGTTCTTAACAGAACACACCAACACACACCCATCACAGGTGAGTAAATGTATGTTATTTTATATTCTATTATGAAGGATGTTAACTTTAGCCTCATTTTTACTTTTTTTCCCTCACTTCTGCCTTCTTGAAAAAGCATACGTGCATGGCTAAAACATGAAGCTAGATCATTCAGAATTACCAAATAGTGCCTGTGCTGTCCATCAAACATCATGAACATGAAAAACTGGAAAAATGAGAAACAAAAACAGAAAAGAATAGGCAAAAAGCAGAGGTGGCAAAAGCAAAGACATTATGTACTTGAGTGGAAGTTCAAATCTTGTGTTATAAAATACTCTGGTAAAAGTTGAAGTACTGATTCAACTTCTTTACTCAAGTAAAAGTGAAAAAGTACTGGTGCTGAAATTTACTAAAGAAAGAAAATAAAAGTAAGAAATTTCTACCAGCTATTTTATTAGTAAAGCTAACTGAACCGGCTATATTAATATAATAATAAAATGGTATTACATGAGAATACAAATATTATTCCAACCTAAATTCAAATTAATTGATTCTGAATCTTAAATCTGTTACCTACTATGTAGAAGGGGACTCTCCCTACACACATAAAGACAAATATTTGTATAATCAGGGGTTATAGTGAGATATGGCAGGTAGGGGGAACTCTAAGATTGGTTGTAGTGACTCAATAATTTCTTTTGCGAGTTCCAGTAGAATTTCTTTGCCTACAGGCTGTGATCAGCTGACTTGTGCTGCTGCTCTGGTTTACTGCTCTTGGTGGATGAAGTGAATTCAATAAGATGTAACCTAGTATTTCACAAGCTTTATTGACTGATTTCCATCCCCTACACTTACAGTATACTGTTTATGTCAACCTTATAGCAACAGTACACAGTTGGTATAAGGGTTGAATTCAGTGAATGAATCTCAGCATCGTCAGCGTCAACTGAAATTAATCTCAGCTACACTTCATGTAACCAGATTGACGACAAACAGCACAGCTGCTGTGGATCAACACAGAGCTTTACTGTAAATACAGTAGAGCAAACTAACCTGTTCATCCTGCACTAAACTGCAGTATTGTCATGCAACCTTTGAATAGCACAAAGTTAGTATACCTAAGTTTGGTTTGCAGGATGTTTCACAGTATGAAACAATGTAACTTCACATCATATACAGATCCAGGATCAGATTTTTTTAAAATGAGGACATTACATGAAAGCTTTAAAATTTCAGTTTATCAGATGTCACTCTCTTCTTTTTGTTACATCTTTCTCTTTGAGTGAACTTCACTCATTCTGGGAAATACAGCAGCTGGACCTTTAGTTAGCAGACACACAGTGTAACAAACTGTGTGTTCATCCATCCTCCCATCCATTCACTTCCACTTATCCAGTTCATGGTCGCGGGGGGTGGGGGGCTGGAGCCTATCCCAGTACACCCTGTACAAGTCACCAGCCTGTCGCAGGGCTAACAGAGAGAGAGACTCATTTTTTTCGCTCCTCTTCAGTAGCAGTAGCTAGTTGCTGAAGTACCACAACCACAACTTACGCATATCTGCACCCTGTAACCCCTGAGTGCAGCTTTATAAATGATGCATAAGTTATATGGTTTTATCATTTCATGTATGCGGTAAGCCTCGGTGATGGAGGCAACACTAGCAGGACTGGCTTTTGTGTGTTTTTGCTCCATTTAGGCTCAGATTGGTTTGATGTTTGAAGGCGCAGTAGCCGGGAAAAAAGCTTCCCTCCGACATTAAACCTAAAGTAATAAACCTGTATTGAAAATGTAAGGAGTATAAAGTACAGATATTTGTGTAGGGGTAAAAGTTGCCAGAAAAATAAATACTCAAGTACAGATACCTGAAAAATCTACTGAACTACAGTAACAAAGTATTTGTACTTCATTACTTCCCACCTCTGGGAAAAAAGCAAAAGAATTCCCCTTCAATTACCATGCCTCTTCTTGCCATTCTGGCTGTAGAGTATACACATATTCTCATTTATGTATGTTCACTAAAGCATCATCATGTGTGCGTGCATGTGTTTAGCAGGAGGATGGCGGTGAATGTCTACTCCACCTCTATGACCATAGAGAACCTGAGTCGCCATGACATGCTGGCATGGGTCAACGACTCTCTACAGCTCAGCTACACAAAGATCGAGCAGCTGTGTTCAGGTATGCACACTTTTTTAATGAAAAAGCTTCAAATTAAAGTCAAAACGTATGCTCACTGAGCATTTTATTAGAAGCACTTTTGCAATGTAATACAGACATCCAGTACAACAGCTCCTGCCTGCACCCCTTGTCTAGGTCTGGCAGATTTTGTCGTGTTTTACAGTGATGCAGTGGGTGGAACTGGGCTCAGAGCTGGGTGTGAAGGTACTCTCTAAAGTAAATGTTTTTCTTCACTTTGTGTTTCTGGTGTGTTTTTCCAGGTTTTGCTTACTGCCAGTTCATGGACATGCTCTTTCCAGGCTGCATATTGCTAAAGAAAGTCAAGTTCAACGCAAAACTGGAGCATGAATACATCCACAATTTCAAGGTCTTACAGGCAGCATTCAAGAGAATGAGTGTGGACAAGGTGGGAGCAGGAAACCAACTGTTATTTGTTCTTATCATTTCAGGCTAATGCTACAGTGGCATAATATGTGAAAAAAATAATTTTTTATAAGCTTCTATTAATGCATCCTAAGTCAGTGTATATTGTTTTACAGGCTAAATGGCATTGCTTTAATTGTACTATAGATAAAGTTGTTTTTTTATTGTTATGAATATAAATTTTTTGTGGAACATTTACTTTGATAGACGAGCAGGGAGCAACGACATTAACATGCTGACCATCTTAAAAGATGGCTGCTGCAGTTTTTCACACTGTTCCTGTAGCGTGGGCTTTTTTGACATTTCAAGAATGTGTTTTTCCACAGTTATCGTTGCTCCTGCTTTTTAAAAGCATTTCACTTCCTGTTGATTATTACAGTTCAAGTAAAAGTCCTTCCTCCTGTCTCTCTTTGTCCATCTCAGATCATCCCTGTGGAGAGGTTGGTGAAGGGGAAGTTCCAGGACAACTTTGAGTTTCTTCAGTGGTTTAAGAAGTTTTTCGACGCCAACTATGACGGGAAAGAATATGACCCTCTGCTGATACGGCAGGGCCAGGAAGGAACCCCGCCGCCGCCTCCTAATCCAGGTAATACCGGTGTATAAGTGTGTGCGAATTTAAACCCTTCATTTCACTGCTCTCACCTCTTCATGCAACCACATCCCCACCTCTAACCCAGGTGAACCCATTCATCCCAAACCTAAAAGAGTCTCTCGCCCAGGTAACATCCCCTCCATGCAGCATGTGTGTGCAGTGTGAGTGACTCGGTTTATGGCTTGCTCTATTCTGGCTGGTTGTGGGCAGCATTTGGGGCTCTGATCATCTCTCTTTCATTCTTAAGTGGATACATTTTTGTCTTATTACAATTTGAGTTTTTTCCCTGCATTTTCCCCTGCATTCCCTGGTGTTAATAATGGCAAAAACTTTAAGGAAATATCCAAGATTGTAGGTCATCATGAGCTTCATGAAGCACAGCCTCAGTTTCCTGTTCTTAGCTGACAGGAGTGGTATCCAGAGTGGTCTTCTGTTGCTGTAGCCTATCGGCTTCAAGGTTCGATGTGTTGTGCTTTAGAGATGCTCTTCTGTATACTTGGGTTGTAATGAGTGGTTATTTGAGTTTCTGTTGCCTTCCAGCTTGAAGCACTCTGGCCATTCTCTCTACTCTGTCCTCTGGCATCAACAAGGCTTTTTCAGCCAGAGAACCGCCATTCACTGGATAGTTTCTGTTTTTTGGACCATTCTCTGTAAAGTCTAGAGATGGTTGTGTAGAAAATTCTCAGTATATGAGCAGTTTCTGAAATAGACCAACCCATCTGGTGCCAACAACAGTGTAACGTTCAGTCACTTTGATCAACCCATTCTGATGCTCGGGTTTAAGCAGGTCATCTTGAACATGTCTACATGCCTACAGGTAAATGCATTGATGGCTAATTATTGTTAGCATTAATCAGCTGCTGAGCTGGTATACCTAATAAAATGGCCGGTGAGTATATGGATGTTAATTCTGAATCAAACTACAATGTGCTAAACATCAGAGCTGCACAGCAGCCTGTGTTCTCTGAGGTTTGCAATTTTATTGTGAGTCAGCATTAAAAACAGAGCTTCAAACCAGGTGTGTGCAGGCATGACAGTAATATAGCTTAAACTGGACCATTATGGGGCCTTTAAAGGGTCCTGAATACAAATCTGTGGGAGGCTTATATCCCACTGCTGTCCCCCAAAACAGCTGAAACAGGAAACCTATTAGCTAGTCATATTGTTGCATTGATGCATGCACGAAGTAGAGATTCATGACAGTTTCAGGTTTGCGCTGGCAGAAATACCTAAAAATGTAGGTAAGCCTACTTTGTACTTGTCTTTGGCCCAATCAGTCTGTACCCTAAATTAGCATGGCATGTGTTCAGTGCTTTCATAAGAATCACTGAACAAACATCACTCTGTACTGAGCTGTTCAGAGATGTAATAACGTAAGTATAACTTACTGGAAAAAAATATTTTAAAGCTTATTTGAAGCATAATTGACAAACCAGATATTGATAGAGATAGCTGCCAATTTGTAAACTTACTTCTAGAAGGACTTTGCTCTAAATACTCAATCATACTTCACATTTAGTAAAGCATGAGCCACTGGACAGCCAAGAATGACTGAAGACTGAAAATTTGAATGCAGACACACTTGGGATTTGGAGTTAAGAACTGAAGAAATGAATAGATGTATGGACATACATGTAAACATGTGCTTTTGTCATTTAGGTCCCATGAGAACATCTCCCACAGCACCAAAGAGTGTCCCCACCCCACAGAGGCAGATAGCAGCAGCAGCCCGCAGGAACCCTCCTGTGACACGTAATGGAGGAGATGCTGAGCTCATAGAGCTCAACCAGCAGGTATCACTTCCCTGATTGATTTCCCAGGAAACACTGTAAGCTCCTGTGCAGCTCTCACATCAAAAATTTATAAATTAATCAAACACTTCAGCATTCATAAAGGTGGTGGTGATATGGACGCTTCTCAGAAAGTGCTTTTCTACCAGTGAGAGTACTGTTACTGGATTCTGTATTAGTACTCTTTAAGAATCAGCCCACATTTCAGCTGGTGTGGCAACATAGCATCGCTAACAAAACTTGGCATACTTTTCATGGGATGGAAATCATGGTGGACAGAGCATCTATCGATCGCCTGTCAGGTTCCCTCTGATAGCTACAGATGTCAGTGGTTTCAACTTTAAGCCTAGATGTTTTGTGCTGCCAGCTTTTTGGCAGTGGCATCAATCTTTGAAGAGGCCATTTGATTCAGCACCAGCACTGTGTTGTGGGGAAAGGTTAAGAGTATTAGGAATGTTGGCTTACATGTGTCCTGCTGAAAATACTGAAAAGGTTTCCCATAATGAAATAATCATCACAAGGTCAGAGTTCCCCATGGTAAAAACACAGTGCAGTGATTTATGGACTGATTCAACAAATTTTTACATCCTGTTAGCAAATTAAAATCATGCATACTTTTTTTGTCCTGAAAGTCCAGCTTTGTGAACATGTTATCTCTTCTGTGTTGTATCCATTTGTTCTTTTATTTTGAATGTCAGACCACTTTGCTGTTTCAGCTGTCTCATCATTTCTCTTCCTCTGGTCATAGGTGCTCGATCTGAAGATGACCGTAGATGGGCTGGAGAAGGAGAGGGACTTCTACTTTGGGAAGCTGAGAGACATTGAGCTCATCTGTCAGGAGAACGAAAGTGAAAACAATCCAGTCCTCAGCAAAATCATGCACATACTGTATGCTACAGAGGTAAATGCAAGCCAAAGTGTTTACTTACTTGCATGAAGTGCAGCACAGATCAGGAATTTGAGTGGGTGGACTGGGTTCAGTCTCTACTAAAATCTGTTGAGATAATATTCAGGATACCAGACGATGTGTTTACTAGTTATTAGAAAATTAATTTCCCACGGTATTCAGATTTCTTCCTTATCCCCTGACTTTACTGAAGGCATCACAATCTTATGTCACCTGCAGAAGGTGAGAGATGTTGTGTTGTTGCTGTTTGACAGAACATTCAGGGGTTTGAATAGTCAAATGTTGATCAGGGAAAAAATCTAACACACTCTGCACTGCTAGCTGAAAGTCTGAACATTTGCCATGCATGTTTTCCCAGATAATAAACCAATTATAATTCCTGGAATTCCAGATTCTGGAATTTAAACATTTTAGGGTGATCTGTGCCATGCCCAAGCAAAGTCCAGTTTGTTTAATTTATGTGAAGGCAGTGCCGGCCGTAGTGAGGTTCAACTGGACTCGGGCATGTAGTGCCCACACAGACCTCTGATGCCTCTTAAATTACAGCTGCTTCTGAGACAATAATAATTAACAGATCTTTAGAACTTGAGAGAGGGCAGCTTGTCACCATTTCCAAAAATGGCTGAAACAAACTCAAGTGTACTTGGGTACTTTTCGTTAAGTGGAGTGTGACTGGAGGCCAGCAAGGAAGTGGGGACATGTGATGACTGTACTGTGCATGGGATGAGACCCATGTCAGAAAGATTCAAAAATAATTTTACACTTAAAATACACTTAAAGACTGTTTGTAGAGTTAACAGGAAAACATCATTATTCTCCTGTACAACTGCATTTCACTGTTTTGTCTGATCCAGCACACCATTTTACACCAGCATTTTGTACCTAAATCTGATTAGATTGCCACAAAATTAGAAAGCAGCTCATCATTATGATTTAAAGCACCTCAGTGAGGTACAACGAGATCAGAATAATGGCTGTGTATTGCAATGTATTGCTTCAAGGAGGAAGTCTTTAAAAATAATGAGATTATGAACAAATGTAGGGAAAAAGCTGTCATAAAATGACACCCAGCTGGAAAAGCCTGAAACACTGACATTATCTGTCTTTTCAGGAGGGATTTGCACCACCAGAAGATGAGGAAATTGATGAAGGGGCACGAGGAGACCAGGAGGAGTACTGAACTCTTCCTCTCCTCTTTATCACCGTCATCACCTCTCAACCTCTCACCCTTTAATCTGACCATAATTGTCATTTTTGCCCCATTATTTTTCTCCTCTTATTAGTTTAACATTTTGCAAACTCCCTTACTTCTCCCGTCTTGTCCACGGCTGTCCATCTCCATGACATCTTTGTAGTATAGCCTAGCTTCATTCTCAGACTCTTACTAGCAAAGGACATTTAACCTGGACCGGTCTGGACTCGGACCCAGCAGCCTGGCTTGGCTTACTCGATTTGTTCAGGACAGCTGCACTGTGGGGCTTCTCCATCCTGCTGGTGTGTCGCAGGTTTATGGTTAACAGCAGTGAAATTATAGGGATGCAGCACTGGAGTGCTATGAATCTGTCTGAGGAGGCAGGTCACTTTCTCCCATAATGCACTCTGATTGTTGACCACACATGGACACACACGTTGATCAGGGTTTTCTGCAGAGTTTATATATGAAACCACACAATGTTTTCCACATAATGTGACGGGTTTTAGGAGATTTTGGCAGGAAGTGTCTCAAAATGAGATTTTTAAAAGGCATTTAGCCTCTCCAGAGAGTGGCCTACGTGCCGAATATGGTGACGCATGTGAACGTTTACCCCACAAACATATCACAGACTTTGAGCTGCGCACATGTACGACATAAAAAAGTCATAATTTTGAATTAAAACATCACAGATATTTTCTTATTCATTAAGTCGTCCCGCCACGGAGGGTTTGCTTGTGAAACTGTCCTGACAGCTTGTTTAGGAACCAGCATGATGTATTTATGTTTTTATTTATTTATCTTTTTTAATCTGCGCTAAATAGTTTCTGAAAAAAACAAGATGTAGTTTTGGATTTGCAGAAATTGAAGGTCTTGCACTAAATGTAGCTAAATAAACTGACTGATCCAAAATGCCAACCTGCCTGGCTGCAGCCAGAATGACACAGGAAGATGCAATTTTATATTTTGTAGACTTGTTTTAAAAGGATTTTTTTTTTTCATTTCCATTGAATTCCTCAGTGGCCAAGTCAGAGGCATAAGTTTAAGCTTATTTAAATTTTATGAATGAACAAACGTAAAAGAAGACACTACTAAATACTAATGTTTGACCGCGTTAATTGAGTTAAACATTTTAGCTGCTATTGTTACTCTTCTGTTGCCGTATTTAATTGAATTTTCATAAGCTGCATAGCGTTAAAACGCCACAGTGGCTGCCAAGGAACTAAAGGTTTGTTTTTTGTGATTGATAGCCAGGCTGAGTGTGATTGCCATTAGTGGATCAGTCTGAGAGAAAAAAACATCAGACCCTCTCTCACCTTGCCATGGCAGCCGTGTGATAAACATGCATCATTTGGACTTAGCGCTGGATTGAAATAAAGCTATGAGGTTTAAGAAAAATAACAGATGTCATCACTGTGTGCTGTCTGCCATCCTGCTGCTGTGTTTTTTTATTTATAAGGAGCAGTGTTATCTTTTTATATATTTTTTGACTGTGCAAATCAGTAGCCTGCTGCTCACATCACATCCACATTCTGTCACCACTACAGAGGATTTTAAATCAAATCAATTGCACTGATATCTCATTGGACCGCAAGTTGAGAGTTTCAGTGCAAAGCTACTAAATACAAGTTCAGTACTTGGAATCAAGTCTGCATCTTTTATCTGCCTAATTTGAGATGAAATAAGGGCCCGGCCAAGAAACTGCTTTTCATTCAATTCAGTTTTATTTATATAGTGCCAAATCACAACAATTGCCTCAAGGCAACTATCCAATTACTTTTGAGCCTCTAAACACAGAGGACTGTGTATAAAAAATGGCTGTAATTCGCATTTATCCTTCTGAATTAAAACTGAAAGCTTGCACTTCAATCATATATTGATTGAATTAAAGTCTTCTGTGCTTGAGTTCTTTATGAACTAATAGAAGGATATTAAAGCCAATTCAGTGTTGAGCTGGGAGCCAGTGAAGTGACTTAAATTTCCACGTACCTGTAAACTCTGGCTGCTGCATTATGAACAAGCTGAAGTCATCCTACTAATAGTTTGGATAGTCTTGAAAACAGAGCAGTCTAACCTGCTGAGTTTAAGATATGATTTTTCTAACCTTAGATATTCTTTAAGTGACAGAAAGCAGTTCTGGTAACCTTATTGACGTGATTATCAAAACTGAGATCACTTTCCAAAATGTTTCCAAGGTTCCTTATTCACTTGCTGTGGTTCAAGAAATTGATGATGAATATGAGGAAATTTTCTGTCTCTTGACTTTGTGGATCAACATAAATATTTCCATGTTGTTTTCTTAACACTTTCTAGACATCCAGCAGTTAATGTCATCAATGGAGCTCATTGTCTTTTTGGCCGCAGCAGCTTTATTTGCAGTGTAGACAGACAGGAAACGGGGGAAAGATGTGGGGAAGACAGACAAATCGGCGACAGGCCAGGACTCAAATCTGCGCTGCATGCACCATAAGTGGCTTATATATGTGGCCACCTGCTCCACCACTGAGCCACAGGACACCCCAGAGCTCATTATTTTGAAAACAGGTTAGATCATTACAGTAAAATGATACTGTGTATAATCTGCATAAGAATGGTAGGACACATTATGTTTATTTCTAAGTACCAAGTAGGAGCATGTAGAGGTTAAAGAATGATGGCCCAAGAATTAATTTTTTGTTTGTGCAGAGCAAAAACTGATTGAAACCAAAACTTCTACACTTAAGATATGATCGGAATAAGTGGAGAACCTGACCTGCTAAACCAACTGAATCATGAAGCCTTTTTATTAAAATTTTATGATCAACAGTGTTGAAGGCAGCAGTGAGATCAGCTACAACTAAGAACGAAAGACTGAGAATCACTGTTGATCATAAGGGCCCTGATGACTTCAGTAAGAGGTGTTTCTGTGCTATGATGTGTGATTACAGCTGGTACAAGGATGCACAGGTCTGCCACTATGTTGCCAAGAACGCTTTTGTACATGTAAAAATATTCTTTGGATCACTTGTGAGATGTACCGCTAAGTACATACACAAGGCACAGTAAGGCATCACGAGTTAAGCTTCCACTTAACACTGAATAGAGGAGGTCTGCAAAAGGATTCGGGAGGTTTGTGCCAAACACTAAGCGACGCTGCAGGCAGCACTCGACCGTCTGCTCCACAGAGACAGCAGCCAAACAGAAAACTGCAGCAGGCTGGCAGCTTAATTGGACCTGGCCCTTACCAGTGATGGATGAGATAATTCACTTTTCACAGGCAGATTTAAATGATTTGAATGTTTTTACACAATGCTGATCAGTCAAGTAAGCAGTGTTCAGCTTTCTGCTCATAAAATACAAAGAAGAAAATTAAGAGCAGAATATATTTGAATGCATAAGAAATCATATACATAATATTAATGTATACTCATATACATCCTATCAGTTATGTCAGTTCTAATCCAAACAATAAAACAGATGAGTGTAACACCTGATAAACTAGAATTATAGCGGCTGATTGCATGTGTTATGAAAGATCTCCTGTATCTGTCCTTGGGGCAGTGGACCTAAAGCAGTCTGTTGGTGCCACCAGCTCTGATGCTCACCCAGCAGACCACAGCAAAGTGCAAAGTACCACAACAGAGTGATAGAAAATCTTCATCATTTTGTTGTATGAATTGAATGATCTTACTTTACTTAGGAAAGAGAGCCTGCTCATATTATCTGTGTACAGATTGTTGCTTTTCCAGTTCAGTCAGTTGTTGATGCACATGCCCAGGTGATGGTATTCCTCCACCATATCCTCAACATCCTGTTCCAGAATAGACACAGGTTATGTAGCCCTCCTCTTCCTTCTGAAGTTGATCACCATCTGGTCTTAATCGTGTTCAGAAGTAGATGAGTCTTTGCAAACTCCTCCACAAAACCGTCCACCAGTGCTCTGTACTTGTCCTCCTGCTCATCACTAATATATCCAACCACTGCAGGATCATCAGAGTATTTCTGTAGCTAGCACAAATAAGGTCAACATGTATAGAGGAGGGAGAGTAGCTTCCATGCAGGAGGAAAAGAAACCACAGAGAAGGTTCATGGATGTAGTGATGGGGACATGCAGAAGGTTATTGTGACAGATGAGGATGCTAGAGACAGGTGGAAGTAAAAATATTCCCAAACTCCAAAGTTATAAATTTTACTATTAAATTAAACAAAAAAGAATAAAATGTAACTATTTCGCTTGAAAACAATAAAAATAAAATAAAAGTAGTTATCTACACTAAATTACAGGTATAATTAAAAAATGTAACCGAATTGATTAATATTTAATATTATACTATGTAAAATAAATTAGTTCTAAATGAATTGTGAGGATGATCTGGGATTCAGTTTTGAAGACGACTTTAGTAAAATCTTTATAACCTGTATAAACATGTCCCGTTCAGCCACGGAAATGAAAGTTAACGGTCCAAACGCGTCACTCTGACGTCACGGCAGGACAGCGACGTGGCACGCGGACAGTTAAATGATCGGAGTCGGTGACGCAGCGCCCCCTCGTTCGTTCGTTCAGCAGCAGGGAGGAAGGAGGCAGGAAGTCACGGTGCTCGAACTAATAGCAGCCCAATCTGGACCCGGAGACATGGCTTCAAATAACGGCTCGGTTGGGAAATGGGAGGTGGTGAAGAAAGGCAAGAAAAACAACAGCAACTCCGGTGGAGGCAAGACTGCGGGCGACAAGAAAGCCGGCAGCGCAGGGAGGAAAGCCTTGGGCGAATCCAACCAGCCGTCCAGACGTAAGTGAACGCGGCCCGCTGCTAGCTAGTGGAGTTCAGCTTCACGCGTTATTTCTTGGTATGAATTTGATCTCACGCACTATGTGGTTTTACCAGGTCGATTATGAGTGGCGTTACTTTAAGCCCGTGTGTCGTGAGTTTTAAACTAGCACTGAGCGGCCTCTGCGCTTCGTGCTTCTTGTTAGCTCGTTAGCAGTGTCAACAAAGTGAGCGTCAGCACTAAGCGGAGTCTGTCAGCAGGTGTTAGCAGATTTTTGACCTTTGGGTTTTCTTAAGATGAGCTCTTGATCGCGTTTGAACGTGTTTTTTATCATCTTGGAGTTGATCGATATGACGTTAAGCAACATTAGCTTCTTTTTACTTCGCCTGCAATGATTTCTGTCACTGCTCCGAGGTAAATATTTTAACAACGTGGCCACTTAAATTTCACGCTACATGTTTAGCCATGCATTTACTTCAGCTTTATGTCTCATATCACAGCTATCTTTCTGTAAATAGATTAAACTTATTACTCTATTTTGTGATTATTTGAATTTTCGAACTGTTTTTTCTTACTGGGGTAACAAATTCTGATTTAGTAATAAAATGGCTTACCAGCCCCGTTTTCTATAAATTCTTTCAGAAATACACTGTTGGCTTTATTTGTAAATGTTTTCAATTCAATTAATAAGCAGTCGCCTCAAGGCGCTCTTAATTGTAAAGTTAAGACCATACAATAACTATAGAAAAACCCAACAATCAAAAAGACCCCTTATGACAGCGTTAAGGAGAATCTCACTTTCAAACAGGAAGAGACCTCAGGTAGGGGCAGTCATCTGCTTCAACCTTTTAGGGGTGAGGGGAGGCTGACAGGACGAGCCAGAAATGAATAACTAATGATTAAATGCAGAGTGGTCTATAAACGGAGTAATAAAGAAATACATGGTGCATTTTCAGTGTTCTTGGGCTTGTGTGCAACAGGCACTATATAAAAGCTGGAAAACATTAAGAGATATACTAATGATTTGAAGGTTTTGTTTATATTGTCACCAGATTTAACCTTTAACCTCCCATCCACCTATTTATTTATAATTTCTTTATAGTTTCTGCCTTTATTCTGTTTTTCTGGGAAGCACTTTGTAAGGCTGGTGATACACAAATTAATTGTATTATTATTATTATTTATAAAAAAAGGGGTGGATTTAAACTGATGACCTGGTGGGTGTTGAGAGGTTAAGAACCACCACTGAACCCATGTGGAGCTGCTTAATGCCTGGTTAAATCATGTAGTAATGTGGTGAAATGTTTAACCACAGCTTAGGTAATGAGTAACTTGAAAATAATGACGTTTGTTTTAGTAATGTTGCAGTTGCAATCAGGGGTTGTTTTTTCCTCTTTTTCGTTACTCATCTTCTCTTAAGGAAAAACTGGAAGCGTTGCTTTTAAAGCGTAAGAGTTGGTTATATACCGTAATTATCCTCAGTCTTAAGTTCTTCATTTTGAGCTGGGGATGCTCCCACAGCTTTTCTTATAGCTCACTTACACTTCTTTGTAGGGGTTACAACATAACCAACGTCACTGGCAGCATGTCGTGTGCCTTGTGGTCTGGTCCTGGAACTTCATCATCCCGGGTCCCCTCTCTTTGTTGCGGTCAGTCTCCAGCCCTACATGTGAACATTGACATCTATGAAAGAGTGTCCATTCTCCTTTAAGTGCAGGTGTCCTGCTGAGGTGGCTTTCCTATGTTGTGCTATGTGTTTGTGGAGTGGTTGTTGGGTTTCTCTGCATAAAGGCCCAAGCACTCCTCACTGTATAGCACAGCACACACTGTGTTGTTAACCTTGTGTTTGGGAGTCCTGTCCTTGGAATTAACCAGTTTTTGTTGTTACTGAAGCTGAAGTGCACTGGGAAGCCCGGAGAAAATTCTTTTGAGTTTCTCCCACACAGTGTTGTCTCGTTCTGTTTCTCTGTGATTGGTGTCTGAGGTTCTTTTCTGTCCATCTGTGCTGATTTAATGAAGGCCCAGTTAGGATGATCACATGTTTTTAAGTGTTTTATCAATCTTTCTGCATCCCTTTTCTTATCCTTCTCCCTTTAGAGGGATCGTTTTTTCCCCAGTGCTGCAGGGTCCTGATGACTCCAAGTTTCTATTGCAGTATGCCTCAGCAGCTAGCAAGGAGACCCTTTTTTTGCCACCATACTTGTTGACTAAAGTTTGGTCAGTGTTTTTGAAACCTGTAGATATTCACTCATAACAACTGGTGTGAGAAGGCCGAGTCCAACAGATAACTAGAATCGAGTTACAGTAACATTTCACAACTTACCATTGTCTTCATTGGCCCAGTATGTCAGTTACTGACCTATGATCAATTAACCTTTAAATTTACCTAAATACTTTCTGTGGACTAAAGCATTAACAGCCTGAAAATGCTGCACTTAATCTTCTGAACGATTATATCTCCCTTTGCTGGAGCTGTTTGTTTATGCTTCGTTTTTATCACTGATTCATCCTGTCCAAAGTCTAATTACTGTGGTTGATTCAGTGGAGATGCTGTAACGATTTACTCAGAAAGATAGAAATTATGCTCATCTATTTAGTCGATGAACTCTCCAACCATCATAGGATTTAATTAACTCTACCAGGCTCATTAACACCAAACCAACACCAAACACAGATTAACGCCAAATGACAACAAACGAACAATCTAATCACACAGTCAGAAAGCCATTTTGCCAAATCTCTTGTTTGTTTCTTAACATTCAGTTCATCAGGACTTGATCATGAGATCGTTACTGTTGAGTTTGTGGTTTTGGCACATTTAAAAGTTGCAAGTTCAGCTTGAGGGGATTTTTGTGTGCGGTAGAGCAAGAAAATATTGCAGCAAAATCAGACATTATGTAAGTGTTCAACAGATAAGACGATCCAAGCTTCAGACTCTAAAGTCACAGAAGAGTGGAAAATGTGTCTGCATTTGCCTTTTGGATTATTTAAGAAGCCCTTTAAGACTGATATTTATAATTGTGCGTACCTACCCAGGGACTGCAGATGGGAATTACCTAGTGGCTAAATCTGGTACAAGGCATCTTTTCTCTTGTGAGATCAGTATTTTGTTCCCTGATAAATAAAAAATTGCTTGTATCATAACCATGTTGAACTTTTTGTTCCCGCGCATCTAAACATGTGAGAATAACCAGGCTGAACTTTAAGAGTCATTCCAGCTATTATTTGGCTTAGTTGATGGATTAGGGCAATGAAATTTAATTTTGTTTATTATTTTAGGTATTGTTGCTTGATAGGAATTATAATCTAAAAGCTTTCCTATGTTTCTGCTAATATCCTTCCTGTAGTAAATGTCACCAAAATCTGTTATGACATTTTTTTGAGTGTGTTTTTAAGTAATGCCAGAGTCACTGGAGTCAGAACTGATGCACTGTGGGAAAATGAGGACTCAAATTTTTCCAAACAAAATTTGTGTGATTTTTATCTAAAAACAAAACAAACAAAAACATAGGCCTTCTCTGGTGCATGCTGGTCTTATAAAACTTGCTCAGTTCTGTTTTAAAAAACCAAAAACAAACCACTGCTGGATAAAAATTGGAAATGCCCTGTGAGGAAGGTGGTATGATATAATGAGTACAAATGAACCCTTCAGTGTTTTTCCTGACTCAAAATGGGCCTTTGGGGGTTGCATGACAGTAAGCATATAAAACTGAAATAAAAAAATAGTCTATTATTAAAATCACCAGGGAGTCCAATACAGGCCGACTGTACACACTAAAACCACGAGATCGCATTAGTTTAGCTCCACTGTGGAGCTTTCGAACCAGTCGTAATACAGCTGACCCAGCACTACCCTCATATGTAAAGCATAAGGTGGATGACTGCTAGAAGTTACAGATTCCTACATTCCAGTGCTTCCCACTCATGGGTTTTACTTAAGCAAGCCGCCCAAATGGAATTAGACTCATGCATCTATATTCTGCCATCCCCTGTCTTGGAGTTGAGTTGGAGATGTTAATCCTTCCTCCACTCTGGAAAACCCATGCAAGGTGCAGAACCAGAACCAGCATCAGGGGAATACTGGCTCAAGTGTGGCTATGCTAAGTTAACTGAGGTCTAGAGCAGAACAAGGACTGTCGTTATCAGCTGTAGTCTGAGATGGTGGAATTCCAAGTCCATTTACAGAATGAGGAAGTTACTGGAGAGCCAGCAGCAGTCTCATGATGATTCATGAAATGGTCAAAACATTTAATCTGTGGATTCGTGTTCCTAGACTCAGATTTTTGTCAGAAGCTCTCTCATGTACTGACTTGTTTCATATTACTCCCCACATTTAGAGAGGGCATGGGTTGATGTAGGTGTTAATCACCTGAGACCAGTTTTCTAATACAGATAAAGAAAAAAGATGCATCACGATTCATTCAGAAAAATCAATGTGAGCACGTTGTTGTAAAACCAGTAATCCAGTCTCCAGGTGAACATTTATCAGCTTTTTGGTTCTTTTATCTAAAATTTCAGAACGCCTTCCATCCTTTCATGCATCTGTACTTTGCTCAGATAAGTCTGTTGGGACACTACTCTGTTTGTTTTGGACTGTTTGTTATTTACAAGGACGGCTGTCATTTCCCTGAGTCTGCTGCAGCCATGTGAATCTTATATTTTAACAGATGCTTGTTTGTGTCCCAAGTCTTCAGTTCCTAAATTTTTACAAGGCTTGTACAGTGACGGTGCTAAGTTTAAGTAAAGTCCTTATTCACTACTGACTCTGAGATAAGGTTGCAGGTGTTTCAGTCATATTGATGTCGTGAGGAAAGACATTTCAAGCTCCACACCTTGTTAAAATCAAGATAATTAACCAGACTGTGTACCATTTCAGCAGGCAGTGAGTGCCTCCCACGTGACCCTCTAAAAATTAGCTGATTGAGTTTTATTTATTTTTGATTTTGGTGCTGTAACATTGGTAATAAAGCCTTGCATAATTTTACCTTCATTTTTAAGAGTTAAAGTCATTTGAAGTTCCTTTAATTTCCTGCAATTTTGAGGCCTTGTGCTGTTTTGTTTTGTTTTTTCCCTTTCGCCTCCAAGGCTGCAGCTGAAAGAATACAGATGAAACTGCCCTAATTTTCTTAGCAACGTGGACAGCTCAAATAGTCAGTGGTGAGCATCTTCTCTAGTTGTGTGGACATGAAGGCAAGTACTGCAGAAGTGTTTGCATCAGGAGTTACACTGAAGCTTTATTGTATGTTTAAATTGTCTTGGTATTATGTAGAACATGTGTAGTCAAAGCCTGCTTTAAGCTGTTCCTCTGTGCCTGGGGGCAGTAAAGAAGTGTATTGGACAAGATGACTGGCCAGCTTCTGGCCTGTTTGAGCCAGTGACGCTGTTTGCAGCAACAACAGTTTTGAGGTTACCTGTAAAGCAAATGGTCTGAAACAAACCTTCACTAACCGATATCTTATTTTTGCTGTCAGCAGCCTGCTTTCACATTAAAGCAAGTGTGAAAAACATGGGAGGAAGTTGATGCTGATTGACCAGCGCTGGACAGCACATGTGTTTCACTCACATTTGAGACTAAAAATAGAGAAGCACTGACTAAAGCAAATTTAGGAGCATGTGTGAATATGCTTTATTTGGTTAAACAATAAAAAGTGATCTTGTCAGCTCCTTATATCCACTTCTGCTGTGTTTTGCATTGCAACAAAGCTGTAGAGACTAGGTTAGAGTCAAAACGATCTGTAAGTAGCTAAACTATTTGCTTAGTTTGCCACGATCTGTAAATGTGGCAGATTTCTTTCATGCTGCAGGTGTCACATTCATTATTTGAAACCAGTGTGAAGGCAAATAAATGAAAGCAGAATAGGGTCTACTTAAACGATGGTGGTCAACATATTGCCATTTTCTCAAAATGACGATATCACAGAAAATGGGTGCTGTAATATAAGCAGTAATGACTGGTGGGAGGTGCCGAGGGTCTCTCTTCCGTCCATCTCAAACGTAAGCCTGTATCACTTGAACATCACATTGCCCATCCAGGTCTCTTGGACTGCTGTGGGAAATTGTTTTCTAGATTAGAATAAGTATCTGGTTGCTGTCTGCTTAGCTGGCTGTCTATCAAATACCCCACCTCGATTAGTTGTGCTGTTAGCTTGAACCATGAAGCCACATCTCTACCCCCACAGTCCTCAGCTACACAGACTCAAGTTGTAAATAACGTCACCAGCTCAAAATTTCCTCGATTTTTGGCTTAGGTTCCGTTCTGGGGTGCTGTCATGTTCTGTCTTTACATACAGCCAGAGGTCATACGCTTTAAAGAGGCTTTGACATCCTGGGAATAAAATTTCCAGGTGATTACTTTTAAAAAATTTAAAACAGAACTGATTTAACATCTAATATCAGTGTGGAGCCTCTAAAAATATCTGGCATTGGGAACTTTGTATTGGTCTGCAGAGCTTGCATCTAGAAGAGTAGGTTAACTCTAGATGTAGTTTATTAACAAGTAACACACAAGGGTAGAACTGGAATGCTGCTGGTGCTTAACTCCAGGCCTTTGTGAATTGTGCAGAGTGTGGCACAAATATTGCTTTGGATAACAGCCCATTACGCAAGTTGGGGAGGGAGGGTCTAAAGGGGGTAAGCAAAACACTGAGGGGAGTAACTTAATTTTCTGGACACAGTGAGGATAGAGAAGAGAGTGTATCTCACTGCAGCTGCTTTGTTTTATCCTTCAGTGCCTGTGAAGATGTCGGAGACTCTGTATGACAACTTGGAGAAGATGGGAAAGAAACGCAACAAGGAGCAGGTTCCTCCACCAGCTGAGCCTCAAAACAAGAAGCCCTCATCGAGTAAACCATCCAAGAAGTCGAACTCGAGCAATACAGCCTCGCCCGCAACTCACAAAACCCTCGAGGAAGCCTTCAAAGCGGTCAGTAAAAGAAGTTTCACATACTTCTCTTGATTGTTATTAAGCTCAGTGGAAATTTAATGTAAGAAATGAGCCCAAATGATCTCTAAACAAAGCACCATTGTAATATCTTCAAACCAAATTGTCACATGCTGAAACTAATCTAGTCTTTGCTTAAAGGATGTTTTATTTTTGTCAATCCAGCTCTGATGTGTTTGCTCTCCTGTTCTGTCTTCAGCTCGATGTTGCAGATCTGAAGCAGCAGTTGGCCCACAGTCAGACCCTGTTCCCGGAAAACCCTTCGGTTTGGATCAAAGACCTGGCGGGATACCTCAACCTCCATTTGACTGCCCCAGACACAGAGCCCACACTCAGCAGCTACGCTTACGGTCAGTTAGGCGCAGGATTTTATTTTGATATATCCAGTTATTTATTGCCGCGTTAAACACTAAAGGATTTAGTGACACTCGGCTATCAGTACTTAAGTCGTTGTCTTTTCTGTCCCAGATTACCCATACTGCCTTACAGGAAAAGAGCTGAGGGGTGTGATCAAAGGCCTCATCGGACGTTGCAGCAGCGTTCTGCCAGATTTCTTCGACCACTGTGTTTACACTATGCTCAGGGAGTTGGACAGACAGTCAGGTAAACCCAGGAGTAGCTTTGACATCCTTTTATTGGTGTCACTTTACTCAGTAGGACGTTGAGAGACTGGGGGGAAAAATGTCCCAACATACTAAGGCTAGTCATGTTTCTTAATCTCAGTAATAAACATGGCTATTCATGAATTTAAAATAATGTGTATATTGAATTTAAAAGCATGTCATTGGGATTATTATCCAGCAGCCAACTGAATTCTGCAAAAAGCAGATGGGATGAGAAACCCTCAAAGAAACTATGCGAGAACAAAGAAAATAATCATTCTGTACTGGCTCAACCTGACATTTCTACATGTTTATAACAAACTTGAACCAGTCAGCATTTTGATCCCAAAGTCATCAATTGATAATCTGACATTTTTGTAGCTTTTGAGTAAAATTCAAAAAACAGAAACTAAAAGTACAAAGCTTGTTGTTCTTATTTTCAGGAGAACCTTTACATGGCTACAGAGTTTGTATTCAGGCAGTTCTACAGGACAAACCCAAAATAGCCACCCAAAACCTGCCAGAGGTGAGCGTGCGGGCGTGCGTGCGTGTGTGTGTATAACCTTTAGTCCAGCAAATTAATGCTTTACTTTCCTCTGAATGTTAAAACACGAGAAGCTCTAGTTCTACTTTTGCTAAGTTTTCAGGAAATTGCCTTTTTTTTCTTTTTCTTTTTTTTTTCTTTCAATCTGGCAGTTTTCCGGTGTGCTGCTGGATTTGTCTGTTGAAATAATGTTGCATTATTATCTTGTAATACCCTTGCTTCGCCCTGTTCTTGCTCTCCAGTATTTGGAATTGTTGCGGTCGGTTCAGAATCGTCCAGTGAAGTGTTTGACCATCATGTGGGCTCTGGGCCAAGCTGGATTTTATGACCTCAGCCAGGGTCTAAGAGGTAATAAAGACTTTTACAAAGTGGCAGGAATAATTTACATACATTACTGCATATCTATAAAGCCACAAACTGCTCTGGACGTGTTGGCATCTGCCCTGTATTTGTCCCTGTCTGAGTCGGTCTCCCCTTTTCTCCCACTTTCCCAACACTGTGTGAAGACAGAAATTCTGGGTTAGAGGTCACTGAAGCAACGGTGCACATTAGAGCAGTAATATTCCCCCTCATAGCCGCTGATGAAAGTCTTCGCCTGGTATTTGGTGAGACTGTGAATCTGTAGCATGTGGGCATTGGAGGATGATTATTCTTACAAAATTACGTAACAACCTTCATGTGCAAAATAAAATTATTTAATGCTGTTTGACTGCTCAAAGGCAAGCGAAGACACAACTCCATACTTCTGAAGACATTTGCAGAGGTTAATGTGTAAAATTATTCCATAAAATAAAAATAAAACAGCAGGGTGTGAGGGAAGTATGAGTGGAAAACCCCTTGACATCTGCATCTTTCTTTCTTTGACTTTGACATCATTGGACTCTCAAATTGTTCAAGACTTGTATGCTTATATGAAATTGTTATTAAAATGGGGGAATTCTATCTCAGATTACTATAGAGAAAGGCACAAGTTTACGCGCACACACACAAACACACACACAAACACTATATAAATAATGTTTGTGTTTCAGTGTGGCTGGGCATCATGCTCCCTGTGCTGGGAGTGAAGTCTTTGTCCTCGTATGCCATCGCCTATCTGGAGAGACTTCTCTTGTAAGTCTGACTGAGAAATCTGCTTCTTTATGTTTTATATTGACTGCACTTATTTACGCTGCGCATATATGACAAACAAATATTGGCTTTTCAATTTCTTGGGATGTAATGTACTTGAAAAACAGTCATTTGTAAACAGTGCAGAAACAACTATTAGGAACACTAACTTGAGCGACAGACTGTATTTTAATTATATTTCTTTTTTTAACCTGAAGAATATTTTCAAATGATTTTATTCTTTTCCCAGACTTCATTCAAACCTGACAAAGGGATTTGGTATCATGGGTCCAAAAGAGTTTTTTCCTCTGCTCGATTTCGCCTTCATGCCAAAGAACGCTCTGTCATCAAGGTAAATGTAAACCAGTGCAAACCAACACCCCATTCATAAGATTTATACGTCCGCTGTGATCTGTAAATTGTACACGTGACAGCTGGCATATTGTTCAAATTGCACAATTTTATGGTCCAACATCTCACTTTTAAGTATCTTTTATCATTAAACATTAAAGTGTGAATGTTTTCAGTATGTAATTCTTTACACTTATTAATATAGGTTATCGTGCAGTAATTTTGCTTTTTATAGTATGTGGCTGTGGCCTGCGAACTAAAACAGGTTTAACACTCCTGATTTACACTCTGTGTAATATGTTTGATTACTCAACAAAATAAACTAATTAATGACAAACACTAAGGGAAGTATACAAATCTGCCAATGTTGCAGCCTTTTGTTTCCTTGTTTGGAAGTAAAAGCGGGAATCATATGTATTTTTTTTTTTTTTAAATCTGCCAATGGCCAAGTTCTAATAACCCCATTTTAATTTGCATACAGCCTGCAGGAGCAGCTGAGGCGTTTGTATCCCCGACTGAAGGTCCTCGCATTTGGAGCCAAGCCTGAGAACACGTTGCACACATACCTGCCGTCATTCCTGTCCAGAGCCACACCACACTGTCCCGATGACATGAAGCGAGAGGTGAGACCCACAAATCTGCATTTGGTACTGCTGCTACAGAGGCCTGACAGTCTAGAGTTGTTTTTTTTTTTTTTTTTTTTTACC